>NW_010577204.1:83779-102233 GCF_000705375.1 Tinamus guttatus | reverse complement strand
GGGCTGGTGTCCAGCCGATGCTGTGGCCAAGCAGAGCCTGCAGAGCTGCGCAGCAGTGCCCGTGCTCTCCCGACAGGATCCGCGCTGCGCTAGGAGCAGGCGGACGCGTGCCGTGACCGGCTCCTCCGTTAGCGCCTCAGAAGCCAGTGGTGCCTCTCGCTCTATTAATTGCCATTAACGTCACTTCTTCTCCCATCGAAATGAAGTGAGGTGGACGCGAGAGAATGAAGCGCCCTGTGCGCCTGGGTGGCCCTGGCACCGCTCACACGGGCTGGACACGCAGGACAGGCCCTGATCCTGGTTGTCTCCTTGTCCTTTTGCTCACAGTTTTTATCCCGGGGAATCTCCGTTGTTTCCATTTGTATTCCTTACCCTGCCCAAGAGCAGTGGTGTCGGTAGTGGGAGGCCGGCACCACACGAGAGAATGAAGCGCCCTGTGCGCCTGGGTGGCCCTGGCACCGCTCACACGGGCTGGACACGCAGGACAGGCCCTGATCCTGGTTGTCTCCTTGTCCTTTTGCTCACAGTTTTTATCCCGGGGAATCTCCGTTGTTTCCATTTGTTTTCCTTACCCTGCCCAAGAGCAGTGGTGTCGGTAGTGGGAGGCCGGCGCCACAGGCAGCGCCGAGCCCGGCCGGGCCGGGAGGGAGCCCTGGGCTCACCACTAACCACAGTGAGAAACCACCAAGAGGCCGGGTTTATATCCAGAGCTACTGAGGAGCTCTTAATGAGACCGACGGAAGGAAAAGCACCAAGAAGGGCCTGATGACAGGTCAGGAACACCCCAAGTGAATACGAAGGACAAGTTGCAAGTACGGCCCAGCCCGTGCGCGGTTTGTGCAACATTCCCTTCGCCGTGACCCCCACGGCAGCTCTGCAGGGGCTGCAGCTCCCCTCATGGCACCCGCAGCCTCCAAGGGACACAAATTCTGGGCTCCTTGGCCACCCTGCAGCCACCCGCGGTGCCTGGGAGCGCGGGGGCCTCCTCTCCTCCAGGCCTTGCAGAGCAAATCCCGAGCCCCGCGCTCAGGCTGCGGGTCGGGATCAGCTGTGATTCCCATCGCTCCAGTTCAGCCTGGGACGTTTCCTTCCTGGGCTCCTGGCCCAGGTTCTCCTACAGCTGTCCTAGCAGGGTGAGTGCGTTTCCACCTTAC
Organism: Tinamus guttatus; assembly: GCF_000705375.1. The sequence continues at coordinate 101,079 of NW_010577204.1, read as the reverse complement.
ACCATGATGATGCATGTAAAGGGAGGTGGGGGGGAGGTCTTAAAAAGCAGATACCTTAACTGCACTGCTGAAAGGGTGAAACAGGCTTTGGAGGGAGCGAGGATGGAGCCTTTTGTGCTCCTCATTTGCCCGTATGACAGGTATCTTCCTGAGATGGTTCCTGGTGCCTAATTGGATGAACTGAGCTTTATAAACAGTTCCCTTCCCTGTTTGTAAGCAGTTCACGGGCAGCTGTAATTGTCTGCGCGCACGGTGTGAATAGTAAAAAGCGCTCGGCTTAACGACTGCAGGAGCCCTTCTCGAGCGAGCGCTTGCTGCTATTTATTCACACCAGAATTCACGACGCTTTTGTTTTCTGCCAACGCTCCTGCAAATAAAAACTTGCTCACTCTAATGTTTATGAATAAATGTGGTCGTAAATGCCATCAAAGCAAATCAGCAGGGCTTTATTTATGCAAGAAGATGCACAAATAAATGTTTGCTGTTTCCGCCTAGCTTTAGTGGGTGTGTTGGCATGTGTTAAAACCAAGGTGGAACGGGCTCTCTGCTCAGCATTCCCACACCATTTCTGATTTCCATCCACTCTTTTCTTACTCCTTCTCGCCAATCTTGCCAGTGAGTCCCTGTGCCTCAAGGGAACGTTATGAAAGCCAAGGGATTTGGCTTTAATAGGCCAAGGGGCCGGGATTTACCCAGGTCCAGCAGCTGGTGGGTCAGGGGAGAGGGTCTCCCAGGGCAGTAGGATCCTTGCAGGGATCCTTTACACTCAGGTGCACAGGCACAGCCGCGGTCGCAGCCCTGACCAGCAGTGCCCACGAAAAAGAAAATGAAAATGCATTGAAATTATTGTGGCATGGACTGTGGAAGTGCTCATGTTAGAGCCTCTGTGTTTATTCCATCAGGAAACGAACTAGTTGCTCTTCTGGGTTATTGCACCTGCACTAGCAAGTGCAAATCTAACGGAGCATTTCACCCCCGTTGGTGAAAAAAGATGCAGGCAATCCAGCTCCTGAACTGCTCTGCAATACACTGACCAAGAGCTCAACCCGTACGCTGGGGCATTTGCAAGTTATTTACAAATGCCAGGGACATCATGCCAGAATAGGAGGAGGTTACGGCCATGTGTGAAGCTCCCTGCAGGACCTGCAGCTGGGCCTGGCCCCAAGGGGCTGTGGACCCAAAGCTGTGACGGGGTGTTCACGGACTCACCCCTCACCAGCGGCTTCCTCCTCTCTTCCCGAAGCCTCCCAGCACTTGCCAACGCTTCCTGGGGTTGGGCGTGCAGGTCCGTCCCTTCCGTGCCATCATTCCTTAGGATCACAACAACATGGCACAGAATTGAAAAATTTACATTCCGGAATGCAATAATCCCGATTTACAGCTACAGCTAGATATAAAGGTATCTACCTCAAACCACAAAGAGCCTGAATGAGAAGCAGAAATCAGAACTTTCTAACTCTGGAACAGCCAAACCCACGTTCCCAGGTGTGGATGCCTGGGGATGGGAGAGGGGGTTCAAACAGACACCTGATTTTTTTTTCCCAAAGACTGAGGGGGCAGAGACTTAGCAGCTCAGAGGGGGATGTTGGAGCTATGGACTGTGATCCCAACCGGATTGAGGTCAGGATTCCAGCTCAGCCCTGGCCGAGCCTCCCCTGGAGCAGGTGAGAGGCCACGAGGGTTCCTGGCAGTGAGGAAACACAAAATACACGATTTGTTAAATACAGTGAGCTCGTGTCTTTGCAAATATATGAAGTTCTTTGGCCCTCACAGTTCAGCCAGTGGTTTGTTGTTTTCATGCTAATACAAATTCTTGTATTAATAGGAGCATGGCCTTGGGTTTCTCCATCCGTATGGGAAAAAGTTGCTCGTCTGATGGTAAACAAAGAACAGAAGAATTGATTCACTGTCTTCACTTTAAAAAAGATGGTATGAAGCAATAGTGAAGCAATTTTAATTGTGACTGTGTAACACTTGCAATCAGTAAGATCATTTGTGTTCTGTTTTTAGGAATTGGGGTACTAAAGAGTACATACAGCATTAGAAATGCAAAACATGACCGCATGTTCTCAGGATTTTGTCAGCGTTACATGAAAGAGCACTTGTGCTGGGATGCTCAGCGCTGAGGGTCTGCTCTGTTCAGTGTGTATTTACAGAGATGTATGAATATTTGATTAATGAGTCATGGTCTCTGGAGAAATTTAATAACTGTACTGCTGTACAAAGCCAGCTCCTTAACTGTTAACACAGCTGCCAATAGTGTCACTGACACTGAAGCCCTTTCTGCATCTAATGTATGCTGTGGAGTAAATTCCTGCGTTACAAGGGAATCCATGGGACACATTACTCAGTTATCTGTTTTGAACCGTTGCAGGCTCAATTTACAGACCCTGATTTGTAAAGATTTTTCCAATGGAAACAAGCAGTGACACATGCACCATAAAGCAGCAGTTTCATAAGGCTGTGTTGTGACAAAAGTTAGTTGGAAGGTCCGTTTTAAAGAAGAATTGCTTTAAAATATTTTATGATGTGGTTCATAACAAAATAGGTGCTAATATTTTCTCAATTCCAATTCTCATGAAATGTCTGTACAATGCAAAGCAACAGCAGATGAAACAAAACCCACCGCAGCGACTGTGTGCGCACCTTGTATTTGTGTAATGCAGTTCAGAAATGTGAAGTGAGCAAAGAATGGAAATATTCCTGCAGAGCAGATCGATCCTGCAACCTCCCTTCCTCAGAGACTGCAGCCAAGGGGCGACTCCAGCGCCACGGGGCTGCTCCGGGTCTGCGGGGCCGGCTGCTCCCCGCGACGTGTCGGAGCTCAGTTGTTCGGAGCACAGAGGGCTCGTTTTTTGCTGAGCGCTTTCGCGAGAATAATTCGCCACTCATCATTTCTCCGTGTTTATTCCAAATGCCTGTGAAGAGATCAATTTTCACTGGCAAAGTTAGGTGTGTATTTTAGTGGTGTTACTGCAGTTCGACTGCTTTAAATAATAGGAGGAAAAATGTCAAAAAAAGATAAATTTAGTGCAGAAGCTTTCACTGGAAGCTTTAACTGCAGGTTAGAATTATACATGCTATGCAGAATTTCCTGCAACACTTCTCCTTAGGGCCACAATGCATTACAGCAGACATATAATGAAGCTGCTATAAAATCTGTGGTAATTAAGGGGGATTTGACAGTAATTGCAACAGTGAATCAACTTAATTATTACCTGCTTCAAAGAGAGCTAACCTGATGTTATAATCTAACCTTTTCTACTTTTAAAATGAGAGATTAAACAAGTATATGTAGCATTTAAGAATTAAATCTGTTGAGACAGAGATCTGTTAATATACTTTAAATACACATTTTGCATGCATTTTTGCGTGTGTATGTACAAAGCACTTACTTACTTAAAGGAATAGCCATAATCTCACAAAGTGCAGCCACACCGGCTAGATGCATTCGGAAGACAAACAGCCCCTCGTCTGCATCTCTGAGGCCCTCCAGCTGCTCTGTTTTTTGCTCTAAGCATGGGGACCTGTGGAGAGACCATTGCTGTAATCCGCTGCCACACACACCAGCCCAGGTTCCTGTAAAGAGCATGTGATGAATGCACTGCCTTTCTAGGTTTCATTTTAAGCAAACTACTCCAAAACGCATTTAAGTGGTGATGTAAAGCGAGATGCAGATGCTTGAGAACTTCACAGCCCTGGCACAGAACCCCCTGCCCGAGGTGGCAGCGGTGACGTCTTCGCGGTGGAAACACCGCACTGCATCCCCAGCTAGATGTCCTCCACCCAAACGTGGTTTGCTGCTTTTCGGTGGCACATAACCTGCCCTTGCACTAAAAAGAAGCTTCTTACAGAAAAACGTCTTTCAATTCCCTTGAACTAAGGCCTGGAGCCATGATGGATGACAGAGCTGCCTGGGGGCCCTCTCTGTGCCTCCAGGAGGTCCTCAGAGCACCAGGGAGAAGCAGCCCAAGGCCACGCTGCTGTCCGCGGGCCTGGCCGCGTGGTCTCACTAAGGGGCGGAGCGCAGTGGCCACGGGCACACGGTCCCAGCACCTTCTCAGGAAGGTCAGGAACTTCCCCAGGTCGCCTCAGCTCCGCTCCGAGCGGGGCTTGAGGGTCAGCGGCATCGAGGGACCAGTTCTCATGTGCCCTTAGAAGAAGCTTGCCTGCATTTACTTCTGCTTGTTACACTGTGAAATAAACTAAGGAAGACGTTTTGTTTGCTTGTTTTCTGTGTTCTGGCCTCTAACATGCAGCTACTAATATTTTACAGGCTCAGTTTTCAGGGAGCTAAATAGGCGGATGATATTGAATGGGTAAATCTTGAACACAGAACTAATACTTTTAGTTTGGTTTTTTTTTTTTTTTTTTTTGGTTAAAGATACCAGCTCCCATGCATAGGTGATTTAGTTGTACGGCAAAGAATAAAGTCAGTGACTGCACGAGGCCAAAACCCAAACCCATCCCTAGGATGCACTCTCGGAGATCACAGCTGCTAAACCAGCTACCTTTAGGCATGCTTGAAAATCCCAAAGGGTTTCAGCAGTGTCCTAAAGTAAAAAAATATGGAAAAAAAGGCCCTTCAGCAGGTCAGCTTTGAAAATCTCACTCTGCTGCTGGCGTTGGGGTTGCACATGAAGAATAAATGCAGAGCTCAGTTGCTTCTCAGCCCAGGGAGGTGAGAGCAAAGCCCGGCACGGCGCATGAGGCCCCGACCCGGGGGACGCGCTGTCACCTCAGCGCGTCGGGTCGTGCCGGGGCCTCCTTCCCGGGGACACCGCTGCTTTTCTGCTCTCATGGAGGTAGGAGAAGCATCAGGCTTCAAATAACAAATTTTTGCTGATGCCGTTTGCTATTTTTACAACGCATTTTAAAATAAATGAGAGATTAACACAGGAAAAAGTACTTAAGGTGCATGCTTAGTAACTATTTTTTCATACCGTTTTAATGGATTCAGGGTTGAGCTCCACTAAAATCTGGATTTATTAGAAACGCTCTATGCATTTCAATGGAATTTTTGCTCATGAATCTAGATATTTTACATTATTTCAGTAGAGCTGACCCTCTGATTCATTAGAGATGCTCCAATATAACCAATGGAGCATTTCTAATGATTCTGGTTTTACAGCAAATCCAAGGGTCAGCTGTACTGAAAACAATCGTGCTAACCTCAAGGTTTATTAGAAAAACGCTCTGTGTCTCAATGGAGCATTTCTAATAAATCAGATAAATATGGATCTCCCACCAAAATGCTCCTCTAGTGACACGGATCCCCGGTTTTGGTTTTATGGAGATTTGTGAAAACAGGGATGGTTCCACACGCTTTTCTGTGGCTCACTCTGGTGCAGAGGGATGAGGTGCTGCCATCCCTGCGGTCCTTCTCGGCACTCGGAGGTTTCTGTGGGGCGCAGGAGCCACAGGCCTGTCCTGGTGACACGACGTGTTGTCCAGCTGGCCAGGAGGAGATGTCCATGCCGTGAGATGCAGAGACAGATAACCTTCGTATGAAGCTATGAGAAATTTTGGATTTTTTTATGAGAAATCCAGGCAGGATTATGAGAAATCCACGCAGAACGTCTCTTTACATCACTTATTGTCTCACCAAAGCTGGGTGTGCCTAGAAAACAGCCCAAAGTTTAAAGACTGCTTCCTGTATTATCATGACCTCAAAATTTACTCAGTATTTTATGAAGTTAAGCACATTTTCTGAGCAGCAAGACCTTTTTCAGCTCCTAGTTATTTTACACAAACTGTTTATAGATGCGCTGTTTCTTTCTGCAATGTTAATTTCCGAGATTAATCTCTCTCATTACGTTTTTGCCAAGCAGCTCCTTTAAAGATAAATATTGCTCTATGGCTCTAATTTGCAGAAATAGCTGTAAAGATGTACATCTAGTATGCGAGTATATTTATGCATATGGGAATTTGTACCTCTCCATATAAGAAATTATGTATGTTTGTGTGCATACATGCCACAGAAGGCATCTCTCTTGCAATCAGCATGTGCATGTGTTTAGAATGTGTATAAATGTATGTGCTTTATATATATATATATGCATATATATATATATATGTCTGTGTGTGTATTTGTACACATATACACACCATATCTGTATTGCCATAACTTAACCTGCTGTTCAAAATGTATTTTGGCTTTCCACATGAGCTCTTTTAAGCAATGTTAATTGCTCCAGAACCAAAATCATTGATGATAACTCTTTCAGGGATTGTCATGCTGTCTATAAATATTTAGCAACCGGATTGCATTCGCCAATGCAGCCCTGTATTGCAGATGAAAAGGTAGCATCTGCTGAGATTAAAAGTGGCCACATTTTCACCGTAGCCTAATTAAATGCCAAAATTTATCTACATTAACAACAAAGTGCTGAAATTTATTGATCAGTTCACATGATATAAGTTGACAAATGGCCGGAGCCATTTCCATAATTTTCTACACGTGTTAAAATTTGTATTGGGAAAAAAAAAGAGAGACAGAGACAGAGAGAGACTCCTATATTAACATTAAATGGGAAATGAAAGGGGGATTTTGTAATGGGAGCGCAGGCCCCGGGGCAGGAGGCTGTGTTTGCCGTGCCCTGTCCGGCGGAGGCTGCGGGGCCGCGTACAGATGGGCCTTTGACAGTCCTACAGCTGTTCTCCTAATTGTCCATTAAGTGTTCTATTGATTCCCTGATCCCAAGTCCATGTCTTTCAGCGCGGGCTATCGTGTGAAGTGGCAGACACATTCCTTGCAGAATGACAGAGCGGCTTGAAACCTAAAAATGTGGGCTGCCAGTTTCAATTGCGGAGGCTGCTTTCAAAGGGGAAGGCTTGCTTAAAGGAGCTTTGTAATAGCCGCTCCGCTTTGAGTTTCTAAACTTTTAACATCAATCAATTAAAGCAGCAGCAGCAGTAGCAAGGGCAGTTTTAATTCCTTGTTAAGCACCGCGGCTTGCACCTGGCTGATAAAGCGCGGCCGGAGGATCCCGGGTTGTGATAATAAGGATTAAATCTTGTTTAGGCTGCTGTGGATTTTTTTTTCTCAGACCCCGTGACACGTGTAATGATATTCTCATTTCCCTTGCAAGTTCACTTTTAGCATTTTTCTGGAGGAAGATCATCTGCAATTCCAGATTATGCCAGTCAGAAGCCTGTTTAAAATCATCTCCCTTTAATCTGAAGAGTGAAAGAGAAGATGCGTATCTGTTGCAAGGATCATAAATCTTGAAAGAAACAAATAGCCACAGATAAAACTGTAAAAGTTATTTAGTTCTCTTCCAAAAGAGGTTTATTAATCTAAAATTTCCAGTCCATTGTGTCACGATTTGGTTATCACACTGTATCTCATTTCTTGCAATTGTATAAGCCCTGTATCTCAAGCAAAGAGATGAGAGTCTCAGAGCTTAAACTTGATCAGTTGTATTCAGATATATCACTAGTGCTAGGAATAAAAAAAAATAAATTGAAACATAAAAAATAGCCACCTGAACACCGATTTGGATTTTTTTATTCAGAATGCTTTCCTTTGTTTTACTGAGATTGGTATGAATTGATTTTATGATTAAATTTAAACTGGATTTAAAGTCTTGTTTTTCTTTTTCAAGCATAATTCTTGTTAGAATGGACACAAACAAACTGTTTATAAACTTATAACTTGGGAGCCATCTCCAGTAGCTCTGCACAAAATGAGCTTTCCCCATATAATGTAAGTTTCATCTGTCTTGTATATATATATTTTTTTTTAAAATCATTTAAATGAGACATAAAACTGTTTCTGATAAAGCTTAAAATATGGAGAATTATTTCTCTTCCAGAAGATTTTTATCCTTTCTGGTTAATGGAAAACCACTCTCCTGTGAATGTTTAAGATCTGCTTATTCTTTAATCATGCTCCTTACATTATTGCCCGTGTTAGTTTGTGCACCGTGGCTACCTTGGCACGGTCGTGTCTCCCATAACCTTTTCTGCCTGTTCACTACTGGGGGCGATTCAATAGTCACACTCACCAACCTGGAGGCTAACAGATGACTTCGACCCATCAATCAAATTAGTTACAGCCTTTTAATTTAAACAAGAAGCTTGCTGCTTTGAGCGGAATTAGATTTTTTTCAACCTCAGCCTATTTGTCTTTGGGACACCAAATTTACAAGCAGCAGCAACGCTGAACGCTAAGAAATAAGTGAACTAACGAGCTGAGGGTTCCAGCAATGCAAACAGGATTTTTACTCATGTGCAATAGGTAAATAAAGACAGAAAAAGCAAAGAAGGAGAAAGAATGGAGAAAAAATAGTATGTGGGGAGGGAGGAGATGCATTCGAAACTTTATAACCAGAGTTTCTCTCCCTATTCCATACAAAGGACTATGTGTCAAATTAAAGAATCCTCTAGGAAGCTGTAGAATATGGTACCAGGCACCTTTTCTCAATCTAGGAACGTGCATTTCTGGCAGCAGGCGCTGGGCTGGTGCACCCAACGCCCCACGCGCTGCGGGCACGTCAACTGCCCCCTTGTTCCCACTATCAAAAGAGGAAACTGAAGAGTCTCTTTCACGTAATAAAACACACACTGAAACGTGCAAAACATTCTGTGAATCTTCTTAGATTCCAGCACTCTCAATTACACTGTTAGCCAGTTTTTTAAAAAGATTTTTAGAAGCTTTCAACTGTAGACTTTTGTCTTGTTGAATGAACTTCAGCTACACTAAATTTTAAGTAAATTTGTGATGACTGAGCAATATACATTGGCTGAGCTAGAATCCAATAACCCACAGGACAAATTAATTTTCAACAAAAAGGGCAGAAACCTCAAGTGCCATGAGTATATGGAATCTCAGTCTATCTCTCTGGAGCCATTTTTGCAAATCACTACAGCTATTCATAATCTAAATCAGTCTCCTTTAGCAGCAGAAAGATCTTTTTTCATGACAAAACAGAAGATGACATTCATTAGTGCCTAACTTGCATAAGCTACCTTAAATTTATTGGTGCTCTTATACTTATCTGGGTGAGAATTCCTTTGTCTACAGCTATAGGAAAATTCCGGATGTACTACTTAAAAATATAAATTGTCACTTTTATCAGAACTTTTGGCAGTTTACTTTATTTTAGAAGTAAAACTGGTGGTTAAGGTTTTAAGACTTCCAATGGGCGTTGTTTCAATCATGGTTAATATGCACCCAGGATGGCAATACCAATGTAAGTGAGCAGTTGTACAGAAATCCAGAGAGCTGTCGCTGCTCCGAGCATGGGGGGCTACCTTTTCTCAGCATTTAAATATAACTTACAGCATTATAAAAGAAGCCTGCGTGGGCTGCAGGGTGGAAAGTGAAGCCCTTGGCTGGTGTGGACGGTCGGATCGCTCCTGATGTGCAACGGAATTGCCGGCAGGAATAGCGTCCCCTCCTCTCCTCTCCTAGGCCACTTCAGATGTGGGAGGCCTCCTAGGCCCTACCAGTCCACCTGCAAATACAAAATATTCTGCAGAAACTGCAGACCCTCATTATTAGCAAAAAGTATGCTCAAGTTAGCATATGGAAAATAAAATACAAATGGATTTGCCTTAATGGGGTACAATTGCATACTGGCCTTCATCTGCCTGTTTTATAAACTCCATTTCCACTCTCGGGTACAGACTGTTAATTCTTAAATGCCTTCAGCTTCATGTCTCCTATTTGGGATACATCTGCAGGAAGAATTGTAACGCAAAGATCGACATACATGTCATTTGTACAAGTGCACTTTATATTTTCATACAGAAAAGAAAGAATAGCATCTGTGGCAGCGTGGATAAAGCTAAATGATCACAGAGTTCTTCTAGCCTCAAAGAGTATGATCTGCTGCTTATCTTCAATCACCATTTCTTTTGTGGGGTGGAAGGGACACGCGTGTTGGAATGACAAATGAGAGAGACAAAATAACAAGCTAGTGGCTATGTCTGCCCTTTCTTCCTGGGTGGAATGTCTCCCTGTGGTGAGCCCCTACCCTGACAGCAGACGATGGTACAAGTGCTTGGGCGCAAGGGGCAGGATCTAGGCCTCAGAAAGTGAAGATGTGATCTCAGTCACATTCGCTGTGATGGAACTCCAAATAACTCCAATGCATAAATTCCCAATGGCCAAAGATCTTCTCTGCTGCTGAAAATGAAGTATTTTCTGAACTGAAACTATTTTCTGAAAGTCCTTTGTTCTATTCATCCTCTCTTGCAGTCACAATGCTTTGTTACTGACTTTATTTTCTTTATTCAGAAAATTCCTAGGCATACTGTAAACCCATAATTTTGGCTCCATTGCAGGCTGTTATAACAGGTAAATGAGACTAAAACGTAGCTATAAAAACATACCAAGACTGTATTCATATATGTGCAAATCTAGGGAATCAAGCAAACAGCAAAAAAGAGTTATTCATCAAAGACTCCCAACCTGGATATCATTTCTCCCATAATCCTTCATCAAACACAGACTTAGGGTCAGATGGAATGAGGCTGTCCATATTTAGGGGTGAGAAATGTAGCAGAGCTTTCATGGTGGAAATGGGAAAATTCTTATGAACTGTTTTGCACATATATTTTTCCCCAGTATTTGAGCAGAAGTTCAGGTGAGCTCTTACTTTGGGCCTCCTTGCTTAGCAGAAAAGGCAGCTGTATAATTCTTGTTTTATGGCCTACATTCAACTCCTGTCTCTGCCTCAGTAGATGACCTTGGCTAGTCATTTCCTTACTGTAAAGTGGCAATTGGGCTATTTACTCCCTTCCCATAGGTGCTAGGAAGCTTAATTAATATCTGCTTTGAGATCCTCACAACCTACTAAAGTGTTACTATACACTAAAAACAATCTTTGTAGCTCTAAACATTGGAGAGAAAAGGGACTATTAAGTAGCTGTCAGTTTAGCAGGTGCCATAGGAAGCGAGCAGGGTGAGCAGCATGAACTGCTACAACTCCTGAAAGCAGAGACCTTTCTGCCATGACCCTTCCATATGACACTCTTCTCTGTAAAGCAGTCCTCCTACCTAAGCTCCAAACACTGGAAAATGGCTCTTCTCCAGGCTATTTTGTTCAGGAAATTGGGGAACATACTTGTAACTGAAGAGGAACATCACTTGGTGCGAAGGAAGATGACTTGCACTGGATGAGGCCCAGAAATGGAAGAGAAATCCTCTTGAAGGTGCTTCCCTTTTGCTCCTGCACACCCAGAATGTGCAATCTGCAGCTTTTCATCAAACCATCTGATTTATGAAATACGGATGGCTACGCACCGGTGCCTCAGCACAACATGACAACGCTCTGCAGTTCTCACCTGATGAATGTGGATAACGCTCTTGGTTAGTCAAGAGAAGCAGCCACGCATCCTCTGATACATAGTGCAGAGATCACAGCACACACAACTTGTAACAAGAACCAAATCAAGTTCTTGGCCTCCAGGCATTAACATGTATCTCGAACCAACCTTTAAAGAAAGTTATTACATCGGTGTGAGAGCAGATCAAATGAGGCCATCATGTTTGCTTATTATTGTCAGATTTCAAATCGGAATCCATACTGTCTTTGAGCAATTTGTCCTCTGCTTTGAAGCTGATTGAGAGCAGAACAAAATGGCTCAATTATAAAGTTACCATAGTTGGATCTCTTTAAAAGTGAGCCTAACTTAATTTCAGCTCTGCCTCATTCCGAGGAAATCTCTGCTGTAATTTGGCAATCTTTTCAGGATGGTCCTGAGGGGGTAGCATAAAATAAGAAGGCAATTCACTTCCATCAGGTTTCTGGGTTTGCAGCTTAAGCTGATGGTATTGAAATGAAGGTGAGATTTGTTTAAACCTCTCCTGCAGTGAAATGGCCATTTCCAGCAGGCAGGTCGTATCTCAGCTCAGCGGCGGTGGGGACAGGAGCCTTGCAGCAGCTCAGCACGGAGAGAACGTCTGGAGAACGGCTCCATCCTGACAACTGGAATCAAAATGGTTCAGTGTCCTCCTCAGAGTCCATCACATGTCTTAAAAATCAAGTGACTTCTAGGTGTGGAGGTTGCAGTCTGCCCTCTTTGCCATGTCCACAGGAGAGGGGAGCACAGCCCCAGCTAGACCATTCACTGAGCTTTGCTGTGGGCAGCAGGGCAAGGCTGCTGCTGGCTCCTTGGAGTCAGCATTGGTGCTGCTGAGAGCCGAGATGCCCAACTTGATTCCTGACACAAAACTGAGCACAAGGAAGTGGGTAATTGTTACTAGTGTCACGGATGCCCCAAAGGCCGTGTTTCTGGTCACTATATTGGCTTGCTGTGTGTTTGCTTCAGCCTCTAGACAACTGCCGTGGCTGCTCACTCTTTCTCTCAAGAAGACTTGGGTAGCGAATGACTCAAAGCTTAAATAAGATATAATATGGCAGGGGGCTTGGACTAGATGATCTCCAAAGGTCCCTTCCAACCTTAACGATTCTATGATTCCATGATATAGAATAATGATATATAATATAATCTATTCTATATAGGTTTATAATAATGAAGCAATAAACCTCTTCATCTCCTATATATTTATATATATATATTTACATTTGTATACGTATATATATATTTATCCTATAACAAGGCCCAAGTTATTCCCAAACATGAAACACAAGACTGCAGTAAGAAAAGAGGGACTTTGCTGAGGATGGTGCTTGGTGGACAGAGCCTGGGACAGAACTGCCGGAACTCGCTCCCGGGCACTGCCTATTCCGGACTACCGGCCTTGGAGCATTTCTGCTGACCTTGCAGGTAGTCCCTTTAGCCTAATGAGGCCTATAGATATTGGACACATATATATTTACATTATCTATAGGAGTGTTGCTGGTCTACTGCATTCTCTGCTCTGTTATGGCCTCAGTCTATTGCAGATGTCTCCATCTGCCTCTCATGAAGCGGCTTGCTCTCTCTCCCATTTTTTTCCAAAGACTTTTCAAAGGCTTCAGAATCAAGGGATGGAGTATTATAATAAATAAATAAATAAGAACTCACACACAAAAAAAATCAAGCCATGAAAATTCAGTGCCTAGATTCCTCCCTGGTGTAACTCCATCAGAACTACACGAGAGCTACAATTTATTTCTGAGGTTTGCTGAACCTTGCCAGCTTCAAACAAAAATAGAGCCATTCTAATAACCGTTTTTGACTGTAGCACTTTTCTAAATAATGTAGATAGAAAAATCTAAGGCACAGAGAACACCAAAGAATCAAATGTTACCCACCTACTCATACTGAGAAAAGATTTGGCAATAGTTATAATGTGTGGCCCAATTCAATCTGTACGTATTACCTATGCATACACTTACCTTGTTTTTCTACACACTCATGTCACAGCATCAAGAACTTTGCATTAGATGTAAATCAGATCTGTGCAGGAGAGTGAGTTTTTGCAAGAAGATAAATAATCATCTTCCTTGCTGACCATGGCCAAAGTGCACATTTCCTTACACTTTGCAAATGGTGAATGAGACGTCTGGTTAAACATGATACAAAAAGAGCCTGGAAGTAGCACTGTTTACTAACATTTCAATTTCTATGCCTCATTTATTAGACTTAGAATAAAAAGGTTAGAGGGGTGTTTAGGATTGTCTTTAACCTTGATGATATTTCCACTGAAGCAGCATAATGGCTCTTAATTGCTTAAGTGAAGAGAACATGTTGACATGTCCTTCTTTGTGCTTAAAGCTCTGTGCCTAAACCATTATGCTAATTCAAGCATTATATACACCAAAGTATTTATGGGACTGACACAAGTGATGTTGCAGGTAAAGGGCTGTGAAATGGTCTGTAAACAGAGAGAATTGATTCCAGGCCCAAAGCAATGCTGTTAAAGTCACAGACATTGAGCAGCCAGCCCTACAATTTCTATCCAGATTGTCAAACTGGGTCAGACAGTGTCAGCAGGGCTGCCATTATAGATCAGATGGGTGGCTTTAATAATATGTAAACCAACCACATAAACGCAAATTAACATGGAAGCAATACGGACTTGACTGTGCCTTTTTTTTCCCATGCACAGCAGCAGTTTTGGTTACAGAATACTCAATTGTAACAACTGCTAAAACATTTAGGTGTTAAAAGAAATGCCAGCTCTGTGACTTGCAGCTGGATTTCTCCTAGTCCAGAGAGCGGCACTGCAATTTGAAGGGAACACACAGACTCTGTGCATCATGCGAATCCCTGAACAAAAATAAATAGTCCAACTGATGGACGCAGCATATCAACATATGTAGTTGCATAGATTATTTGTATTTTCTTCCCCAGGTGTAAAGTTAACAGTGCAGTTTTACATACTGATTAAATAATTTACTATCCTACTTGACTTATTAATAATAAGCTATAGATTTTCAGTACTGCATAGAAATTTGAAAATATTGTTTCTTTTAAACACTTTCGGTAATTTGTTTGCATTTTACTAATTTTAGACAAGTAAAATCAGACTGATCAGCTCTGGTGTTCTGCTTATTTTTGGGGGGGGGCTCTGTTTCTGCTTGGTTTTAAATGATAAAGCACTGTCTTAGCCTCTGTATCTTTCTTACACACTGACAACAAAGGTTTTTTTTTTGATATTTTGACCTTTTTTAAACATCATGAGAACATATTAATTCATCATAAACCTCAGGTGTAAAATGTAAAACCCAGAGAAAGGTCTTGGATTCACAGTAATCTGTAAAGAATTACTATATTTTGTTAATTATCTAAATTACACTAACTACAAAATAAAAGATTTTCTAACAGTTTATTTTTTCTAAAAGAAAAATACGTTTGACCTAATGCACATGAATCTCCTTTGAAGATGCTTCTTCAATAAAAGAGATACCTGAGATTCAACAAACCTGATTATAGATTAAGATCCAGAAAAATATCGAAAATGTGACAACTGTTTCTTCATGGCAGCAAAACTATATATTTTGCAGCAAAGCACACCTGGATCACACATATGGATTTTGCCTTTTTTTCCATCCTGGAACACTTTTTGTTTTTATGCCATTTTATAGATTGCTGCATTGCTAAAAGAGTTACACTGCAAAAACATTACCTTACTATCCTACTCAGAAAGATCTTGGAATTAGCATCCCAGATGAACGTGCCATTGAGTTTACCAGTCTATTTGCTATATGTTGGATCGCTTTTCTGGGATCAAATATGTAATATCGTAAGAAAATTCATGATGAGATGCATTTTATAGTCTACATGTTGGAACAGCAAAAGGTGCTGGGGCCATTTAAGCCCCAGGAATTCCCAAACATCAAGTCCTTTCAGTTGTGAAGTGAGTAATTTTACAATATTCAGAAAAGTCAAATAAATGGATGAAGTAATAACTGAAGGGAAGTAAAGGATGCAGGACCGAAGATGGTATCAAAGATTGCAAGAATGCGAGCAAGACACTTAAATCTAATTTTTAATTTGCAAAAGGGCCGGCAATATTTCCTTTCCTGTGGAGACAGTCGGACAGACAAGGATTATCCTAGTTCCTAGTGGGTCCAGTAAGTGCTATTGCTGCCATTCCAATACACGTGGTTGTTGGTGCTTATCGCAAACATATATTTATCATCTGAAACAGCCTGTTTGGGAAATGGACTTTCAGAATTTGACAGAAAATATTTCTGTCTGTGTTTATACTAAATGGCAGTGTATTCATTGCTTTTAAAATGCTATAGGTTATTTAAGATTTATACGTTTACTGAGTGGTCACTATCAGGTTGAAAAATGGTATGTATTATCTTCAAAAAGCAAATTTTCTTGCCTGGTATGATCAACAGCCCTTAAACTGTAAGAATTCTACCAGTCTAAAATATGTTGCAACATTTCTTTAAGTTACTTACTTTCTGCTTTTCTCGCACCTTGGGAAATGAAAACATAAGAGTCTGTTTCACATTCATTTCTAGGCGTTCCAGGCATAAAGGAGTTTCAACTTTTCCTGCCAGTGTAAGATGCCAAATGGGGAAATGGAGACTCCTACAAAATAAAATGACAAAAAGAGAAGCAGATTCTTTAAACATCCCATGGTGATTAGTTCATAACAGATTTTATTTTAAAACACTGATTCACTTAAATTTTTTTGTGTGTCTGATAACACATAGTATAATAACTCAGGACGGTCTTTGATTTCCATTTTTAATTGCGCTGTAGTTGAAGGCAATAATCCTGGAAATGCAGAAAACCCAAGTGCGGAGCACTATATTCTGTCATCTTTGGAGGGCTTAAAGGTCCAGCCACTGTCCTGCTGCACTATTTTTCTTGAACGAACCAGGCTGATGGAAATGCTTTAGTCCTGGAGATGAATGAGGTGCAGTTGAATGGAGAGAAAACTGTATGTTTGCAGAAAATCCTCGAAACTGTGCTCTGAACTCAGCTCTGAACAGGAGAACGTAGGAACAAAAGATTCTGGGAAGGCTACTGGTGTTATCTCCAGCTTTCCCTGGGAGAACGCCTGGTTTCCACCGAGAGGCATTAGCATGCAGACAACATAAGGTGCTCCTGCACTGCAGAGGCTCTGGTTAGGAGATGAGGGTCCGCATGGACCATGGTGCCTACTCCAGGGCTCTGGGTTTGCTCTGGTGGCCCTCGAGTCCAGAACCTCATCCCATTCCCTCAGCTTTTCCGTAACCACCCTTCTCACCCCCGAGAGGGAAGATAGGGCTGATTTCAATAGTGTGCGCAGGGGCAGTTCTGTCCTTCCCTTCGTGCCCCCTCAGATCTGCAACCAAAGCTCGAGGGAGGTCTCCTTCCCCACACGGGGAGAAGCCAAAAGCACCTCCCTCAGGCCCCACAGCTTCGTGAGCTCTCAGACTCACGCACAGCTTTTTGAGTCTAGGGTTTCTCCGTGCCCAAGAGGTGAGGAACACATCCGACAGGCACCCTGGAACAAAGAGTTACTCATTTATCTTTTTGTTACAATTGTATGGGAAGAGATGGTTAAAAAAAACATCAGCATGTCCAGCAGTGGGAGAGTGGCAGAGACTGCAATGCAAAGCGTGAAAGCCAGGTGGCTTTGCAAATACACTGTCACTGCGGCTGAAGTGGCAGCAGAAACCCCATTTTCACTCAGAGCAAGTCAAAAAAAAAAAGGTATCGATACCCCACAAAAGCTGCAGCCAGAGGAAAAATAGATTTCTTCTTGTTCAACTTGCATGTTTAACTTTTTTTCACCGGCCAGACGCATAGACTTTGAATATAAGGAGTCTAAGGCTATCTAGGCTTGACCTGGCAGGGAAAGCGCCGCGTTCAACGGTGCGGCTGCCCTGCCGGGAGCAGGAGGACGCGTGGAGGGAAGGCTGCCTGCCCGCTCCTTGGGCACCACGGGGGCT
>NW_010577204.1:61924-81924 GCF_000705375.1 Tinamus guttatus | reverse complement strand
TTTACTGTGACCCTATATTTTTATTATGCCACGTGTATTTTAAGATAGGATGTTATTGCCTGGACTTCTACTGAGCCCTGTAAGTATTGTTCTGGGGGTAGGAGGCAAATATTTCCAGCACCAGTACCACAAGCCTGCCAGTCTTTAACATGTGGTTTCCAAGAGCTGTAGGAAATATCAGTCCTTTCCTAACATTGCGTATGTTTGAGTTTTAAAGTGCTGCCAGCTTGAAATAAGCACTCCGATCAGTTTGGCTTTTGGGTTGAGGGCTTTTTGTAGTGGTAGAAATGAAGCCCGGTGAAAAGTGAAGTCGCATGGGAGACCTGCCAACTCTCTGCCCAGTTATTTATATGTGCCCAGCAGGGCACTGTGATTCTTCACCAGCACAGAAGACAAGGCCTGCCCCGGGAGGAGGCAATCACAGCTACACAAAAGCAATGGAAATGGTGCATAATGGTACTTAGCATTGCTAGGCTGCACCCCAGCCAAAGACCTCAAAGTACAGTGTTTCCTTACCCCATTTCACTCCGAGCAGACTGAGGCACAGAGTGATCTTTTTGCAACCTCTACAAGCTCATGACAACACAGGAATAGGAAAAGACGCTCTCAATTTTCAGCCATCTGTGCAGTTTTAGTGTAACGGCCCCATCCAGTTTTCATTCAGATTAGCAAGGGGAATGGCACCGGCGTCTTAGAGACTTGGATGAGCCTTAAGGTGAGAGACTGGAAATGGATTGGAGAGTGTGGTGCAGGTGAACATTATGAAGCATCCTGTCATGAGAGGTCAGGTAAGCCTATTACTGGACAAATAATCTATGCCCACTTTTGCATTTGTTTCCACATTTTTTCTTCCGTTAGATTCTAGTTCACAGAGCATCCCAGTGGCCTGACTACTTCCTGCTGCAGCTGTTGAAGTAACTTATTGATAGAGGTGACAAATACATTTCGGATTAAACCGCATTAAACTGATTTATTTGTGTGTGTGTGTTAGTTTGATTCAAAATTATTCATCCATTCTCAAAAACAAGATCAGTATAAAAACAATATTTTGAGTGTGCCTAATTTTGTGCGGGACGTGTAAATAATGGTGTAGCTAAGGATAGGCTATTCCAGATTCTTTTTTATTTAAAACAGTTTTCCCCATTAAAAAAAAAAAGTGATCTTCTCTTGGAAGAGTTTTAACACCACTTAATTCTTCCTACATTTTGAGCCGACTGAAATTTGGCAGGAAAGTGCTCAAGGGTATATGTTCTGGCATTCCCACAAAAGCCCATCTAAACTTGGTTGAGTTGCAAGCTTTTGAAAAAAAGTAATCACAGCTGACCCAAGCTCACAAGGCATTTCAATCTCTAAATTTCATGTGCATTCCTCTTACACTGGGCAGAGATCCAGCTTGGATACTCCACAGTTGTCACTCTGGAAGCTTCACATCATGCTAGGTACAGATTTGACTGAAAAAAAACAGCAGTGAAGACTCTGCTGCTCACCATCTCCAGGATCTGACCCTGCCTCTCTTCAACTAGCCTGGGTTCTGAGGGAATGGAAACGCTTCATTTTCTTGCATTAGGGTGTAAGAGGTGATTCGCTGGAGACTGTGATTTGCTACAAGGAAGAGATTGCAGAAGGGTAAAACGGATCAAATACGGGACAACTCGGGGTTACAACTTCTCAGCTATTGTGGGCCAGCGTGTCATATAACCCCTGTCCTCATACACTTCTGCCTGAGCCAAAGTCTGGGCCAACAAGAACAAACTTTTCCAAGATCTGGAAATGCCATCTGACATTTCTATCTTGTCATCTGTTTTCTCTATGGAAATATTTGGGAGAGCAAAACTTCCCCCATGATGGTCCATGTGCATCCTGACAACTTCAGAGATTTTTGTTTGCTTCAGGCTGAAGTTTGTGTGATAGATTTAGAGTCTCATCTGCTCATGACACACATGGTTGTCAATGGGACATCACATGATGAACTTTTGAGTTGCGTTCATTACGCTTTAAAAATCTAGTAAATCCCACAAGTATTTCTGAAGACAAAAATCTAAATGAATAAAAAGTTATTTAGGGTGTATATTAAAATCTGCAAGAATCCTGACTAAACCAATTCTGAGTCAGCTCTAGACCAAGTTAAATTTCTCTATTGCCTCAGGCAGGCATTCTATGCAAAATCCAGTATAAGACAGAGAGATAATGATAATAGAGACTGAACGAGGTACAAGTGAGTCAAATTAACATTGTCCAGATAAACCTCATTACATATTTCCCATCATCTCATGTGTTTTGACTGTGCAATCTTAATAATGCACTTTTCATGTGTTGTATGTGCATATGCACACACATCCAGGAGGTAAAGGATAACATAAAACTAACAATAGCAGCGCATTCTGCATGAATCTCATACCTGAACATTTATGGCAGGTCATATGATGACCATATATGATGGTTGAATTAAAATTCCACTTATTGCACTTACTGCTCCGCTGTTGGGATACTGTCTTGCTGGTATTGTAGCAGCCAACTAGTTCAAAGTCTGGTCTCTAAAAGAGTAGCAACACTCTTGTCGGATAGCAGGACCTTCTGAGAATCCGAAGGAAAGTCACAGCTTTCTATAAAGAAAAAAAAATACTGGTTGTAAAACACCTGGCACTGCTGAGGAATCTCAGCAAAGTCTGCAATGACCTGCATGAATGTGGAGTCCTGCTCACCTGAATCTCACTGCCAGGTTATCTGGGCAGCAGGCGATGGGCAGTACTGATCCTCAGGAAAGTTGCTCTGTGCTCCTTGGTGCCTCCAGCTTGCACTGCACTGAAATCTGCCTGGAGCGCCCAAATCAGGTAGCAGAAAATCTGGGGGACAGCAGTATAAAGTGCACCTCCCCCTTCCTCTCCTAGAGTTGAAAGAAAAATATTTAAGCTACTGAAATAAAAATATGAGTGGTCATCAAAATTTGTGGAGTATGTATTTATTCCTCATAAAAAGTGTGAGTTAGAATCGGACATCGCAAGGTTGCTCCATAAAGAAAATTGCTTCTTCTCTTGGCACTCAGCAGTTTTCTTCATGGAACTTTTCCATCAGAGCTTTGAAGTGCAGTATTTCAAACACTGATTCCCTCCAAGCAGCTGTACGTCGGCTGGGATTCATGCCCTGGTAGAAATCTGCAGCATTTCCCAGTGCGGTGGAGAGCTTCAGACATTACCTGGGGGCTTTCCAGAGCAGCAGTAATGGAAACCGTAAGGAAGATCGGATAAATCTGTTGTCTCCCAGACATCCGGGTCCCGTTTCTTTCCAGACTGCTCTGCCTGCTCTTAGAACAGCACCGTTTTGACCCGGCTCCACCACTCCAGATGGAGCCTACCTGGTCATTTTTCCGTATCTGAAGTTTGGATGGACAAAGATGAAAGACTTAGGCCCAAACCTACAAATGCACGACCCTGCGCAAGTCACAGCTCATAATATTTTTGCTGCTTTTCTATGTAACTGAATGCATCACCTTGCACTAGGTCCCAAAGCTACTCACACCGCGCAAGGCGAATATTCAGTGCCTGTGAGAGGTTAGAGCCTCAGCCTCCATATAAAAAAAACCCTGACAACCAGGAGACCAGAAATACCTCTAAATTCTCTGAGTGAGGAACAGGAAACAGATTCCTGCCATCCTGCGAAAAAAAATGATTCACTGGGCGACTCTGTGATATAAGACCAAGCCCTTCTACCCTCTATGTTTTTTTGATGCAGCATTTTCTACAGTGCTTACCATTTCAGCTGGGAAAGATGGAAGAAAATCTCCTTGGAAACCTCATGGATAAGGGCAGAGCTGACTGTGCAGTACTGCCAAGACTGGAGCACCGGTAAATGCTTATAGGGGAAAAGAAATTCCTCCAGTTTTTGGCATGTCGGGTTCCAAGAAGAGGCATCAGAGGACCAAAAGCTCTGATCATAACTTTGGGTGCTACTTTTGCAGGACTCTGCCCTGACTCTGAATGGCTTTGATTCCCATAGGACCTCACTAACTTCTTCACATTACCCTCTTCTTCCTTTTGCCTCACTCTTACCAATGCCACATGCCCAGGTATAAGGAATGAAAGAAGGTCCCTATGGGCCAAACAATGTTTTTTGGGTGGTTGTTTTTTTCCCTGCTGACTCTTGAAGTCTCGTAGACCAAAGGATCGATGCTCTTTTGACTTTTGTTTCCAATCCTCTGCCCACCTTTCCAATTGTGTCTGTCTACCTTCCCCTCTGTGTCTGAAGCTGACCACATCAGAGACATTCATCTCTATAAAATGCTAACTTCCCTCATCCGGTAGAGCAAAATGCCAGTTGGGATCTCAGAGATGTCTGAGTAAATCCAGATTAAAGAGATTTTGGGAAGTGAAAAGAGGATTTGGCTTGAAATCACATGGGGTTTCAAGCTTACTGCCTGAATCCTTGTGTGGCCAATTTACACTGCAATGCATAGGCGCTCACTTTGTGGGTGTTTGCATGGCTACACATTGAGCAAACACAGTTCTTGCTAGCACTTGCTAGTACAAAAGGAATACTTCACCGGGTGACCATTCACTGTGCAAGCTGAATTCTCCCCAGAAGAACATGAGAATTCATTTTTCATTTTCACGCAGCACAGTGAACTGCAGTGATGGAGCGACGTGGCTGATGGCAGTGGCTGCCTTCTCTGTCATGTCCCTGTGAGCCTCAAAGCAGGAAAATGCCGGTAACTCCTGCACAACCTGCAAGTTATTACAGTTGCCTTTCAGTGGCATGTTTGCTATAGTTGTATACAGTGGTTTCTCTTGGAGTAGGCAGATACAATCCAAAAATTACTACTCCGTAGTAAAAAAAAAATTCCAATCTAAACAATAGAAAATAAAGCTTAGAAGTGTGAAAGCAGAACTTTGCACCCTGTTGTAATAGTAATTTGGATATGTAGGTCTAAGTATCTATTGTTAGTAAGCAGCTAGATACAGGGATGTCAGTGGGGACAGTCATGAACGGTGGTGTTAGTCCTGGGGAGATGTTGCACAAACCAGGATTTGCATTTCTGTATTTCTTTTGTAGTGTCATTACATATAGTCTTATCATTCACCAGTGTTTCAGCCCAGACAGGACTGCCTGCCCTTATGTCTCCAGGAATCCATGCTTTCTTACACTGGTGGAACTCCAATTTTTGATTTAATATGGTTAAACCATATTGGTTAATTGGTCTGAAGACTCCTTCCTTCAAGGCAGTGGAAGAAACCTCATGTCTGATATATTCCCTTCCACCTGTGCCTGATGTGAGATGTTTGCGCAAGTTATTGCTACTGCTCCAAGCACAGAGCCAGCAAGAACAAAGAGGATTTAAGTTTTAAGCTGAAGGCAGAGAGGCACAAGACAGACCACTGGCTTTGAATAGGTCCAACACTAAGACATAATCGAGACATAATATGACTGTATTTCCAAGTTTCTCTCTGATGCTTGGGCTGATGGACAGCCTGGAATTCCAGTCACCAGAGCTGAGCAAGCAGTGATGCCTTCGTCCTCCTTACAGTGCATGTGTTCACGGACCAGAGGGATGTCCAGGTCACGACCGATCTCATCACCTCCTCCATGGTTCTCCAGGACAACTGGCACACAAAGAGGCTTTTGGGTCGGCAGAGGGCTAGTTTGGGTCTCCTTGCTTAGCTTCTCCTTTCCTCTCCGGCTTGTCCTCCACCACATGGATCCACAGACAGGAAGGAGGCGACAGTATAACCAGGCAAGAAGCCACTTGTTCATTTGAAGTTCTTGAAAAGGAACAAATCAAGAATGGTATTACAGCTGTGGATTCACATTTCAGCATACAGCCCTTCCAGCAGCCCTTTCTTACTGATTGACCAGCAGCTTCCAATAAAGCCCTGTCCCTTCTTCCCTGATGGTTCGGTGAGAATCTCCCTTTCAACATCTGCAGCTTCTTCACTGTCCCTCATCAAAACCCTCTGCAAAACCTGCAGCTAGAACTGACGCCACCTCACAGGCAAGAGGAGGCTGGCTCGGAGGAGCTGTGTCCGTGGGACTGCAGCGATGGCCTCCCCATACACACGCCGGGGCCACAGGGCTTCTTCCCAAGAGGAACACACAGGGAGGGAGGGATGCTGGCAAGTGCTCATAGGTATATGAACATGGTGTCCCCACAAAGGAAGGAAACTCGGGTTCTTTCCCTCATTTCCCCCCTCCACATACTCATTTTTGGGGACACACAGCCCAGAGGCCACCGGCTCCCAAGCCTCCCGCATACCACCGCCTGCAGCGCGCTGAACAAGGAGCACGGACCTGCCTGCAGATGAGTGACAGCTAATAGATTTGATTTCACTGAACCATTTTCTGCCAGGCTCAGGGAGTACAAGCCCAGGATAAGAATAATGTTGGCAGTGATGTTATTGGTTGCAAAAATCAAATAAGATGGCAAGCAACTGAAAAGACAGTTTGCAGTGATCTGAAGGGGCCTCCCAGGTCCATCGATATTTTGCGTGTATTTTGTCCTTCTAATTAGGGCCACAGCACCCGCTCCATTAGGCGACTCCCCCTGCCCTGAGTCCTAGGCTAAACAATTCAAGGGACAAGTGTCACAACTGAGAAAGCCTCCCCAGATCCCTTGTGATTCCCAGCAGAGGCGAGACAAGCAGAAATGCTGCTTGTGCACTGGTAATTCACTCCTCTTCTGCACCTTCTGTATTCAGAGTTGGATTCAGCTGTAAGAATCTGACCTAACTGATCTACAGTTCAGGAGAAGAGCAAGTCTATGAAAAACTTCAGGCAGAAGCCTCAGTTGGACTTTCCAGGATTTTCCTTGCTTTCCAGAGCAGGGAAAAGAATCTCTATCTTTTTACTGATATCAGCTCCTGATCAAGAGGGCCTGTATATATGTATGGGTGTGCATGTGTGAAATCTGACAGTCTAATATAATTTAGCTATTTTGGCACAGCAAAATGGAACAGAATTACTTTTCCTATTATCTTACAAGAGTTATTGAAAATGATACGAAATATATACCATAGCAAAAAAAAAATCAAAGTTTTTTTTTAATGCAATTTCTTTGGTAGTTTATTCATTCGTTATTCATTCAGTCTCTTTCATGTTGCAAAGGCTTTCTATTATGAAACATTCTGTGGAAAAAAATGAACAAAAAAAAGTATACTACTTCTTTAAAATATATTGCAAGAATCCTCATTTCCAGATTTTTATTGCAGCACTGGCTGGTATTCTTGCATGCAGTTTTGTAATTTATTCTGAACATTCCACTTAAACCTTTTTTCAATAGCATGATTTTATTAGAGTCAGCTCACTGGACTTTCCCAAAAAGGTATTTAAGATCAAATAAAACCAGTGCTTGGAAAAATATCATTACAATATGAAAGCAGTTACAAAAACATTAGTACTGCAAAGTTTTATTTCAAATGGCTGAGCCTGCTGTACCCCAGGTTATTGCACTTCTACTTCCTCAGACACACTCACTGGAAAAATGGGGAAAACTGTCATCTTAGCAGTTTTTACCTGTTTCTCCAAAAAACCACCCAATTTATAGAGAGGCAGTGATTTTTCTCAGCATCACCATTAATAAGAAGAGCAAACTGTCCTTTGTTCCTACCTTCCTTTGCTCGGCAGAGGTTTGTTCCCTCCCCTGCAGCCGGTGCCAGGGCTTTCGGCAGGCACCACAGTGGACCCAGCAACCAGGGAGCACAGCCTGGCAGCCAGGCTCGATCCGCCCCTGTAACAAACAGAAATGGTTCATTTAAGAAGCAACTGCAGTGTAATTCTAGCTCTAGTTTCCTAAAAAACGCCCTCACGGCCTTATCCTGCTGAGGTTTCACAGCAAGGACAGGGCTGGCTGGTGGCAAGAGGGTACATGAGTTTTCGCTCCAGCACCAGAAGATTCAAACCTGTGGTGGTGAATGGCCCGTCCTGCTCCCATCTCCCAGAGAACTCAGCCTCTGCTCAAGTACTTGCAAGAACCAGAAAAAGCTGCCAGGCTTCAGTATCCTATTCCACTTCCCAGCCAGCCAGCTTTCCTTCTTCAGCTGTTTTTCCATCAGAAGCCAGATAACTGACAGCTAACGCTGCTGGACCGCAAGATCAAGCTGCTGCTTGTTTGAGATGTCTGAATTTCAAAGGCTGAGTTTTAGAAGAGACCTTTGGGGTGTTCCTGCTTGTAAGCTCCACTGAAAAGTTGATAGTGGTCAACAGGAAGAAAAATCCTTAATGTAAACTAAATCAGAATATAATCGAGAGTAGGAAAGAACATGAACAACTAAAATACAGAAAGTCCTATCTGCTGCATCAGTGGATTTTATGAAACAGTATTCTCTTTTCACTTTTTTGTATTTGAATATTTATATTGCTTTTACGTGACAAGTCGGAGGATAAATCAGTAATTTGAATCGCACCCTTTGGAAACAAGATGTATTCCCTTGTTCTCCCTCCCAACACTTCTCTAGGCTATTTTTTTAAAAGCAGTATGTGCAGCACAGCAGCATCAGCACACCTAAGTTTGAAGATTAGGTGTTAAGTGTGGACTTTTAAATCCTCTTTTAAAATTGCAAGTTACTGTTCATATTACTTTTCTAAGTAGAAATATGCTTAAAAAGTAAAGTCTTTATTGCTTCTTAAAAGGCATAGTGCTCTGTGATAAATTCTCATATTTTGACTGTTAATATGTTTGAATGAAAATTATTTATACATTTTGGTGAGGTTGAATGGTTTTCATTTGATTGCTGCCTCTGGAAATGAAAGCAGAGTAGCAGGAAATTTACATGTCATGCTGTGATGTATATCCAGATTATGAGATGATTGTGCAGCAGATGAACACCAAGTAAAATCATTTGCATCAAACTGTGACAACTGCAATTCCTGACAAGGCCTCTTAGTTTTTTGGGCTATTATCATTGTACAAGAATATAATCTATTGACAGCAGGGCTGTTTAATACATTTAAAGGCAGACAGTGGAAGAAATCTTAACTGTTTTCATTCGCCACTGCACAAGGGTGCAGATCAAAAGTGAATTATATTTAAAAATATGCATGTATGATGATAAGATGCATGACATTCATCAACCTGTTTAGTCATGGTTAAGCTGCGATGGTGAGGATCCAATATTACTGCCATATGTGGTCTGAAATAGAGACGTGAGACTGAAAATTATATTATTGCCCAGTAGAAGTGAATAAACAGGGAAAGACATTCTTTCTTAATCTTTCTTCTTAGATTAAAATCTGCCCTTTTGTGCTATTGTACAAGTATTTTGTATTAACTCCAGCAAATCAGGTGTAAGCATTTTAAATCAACTGGCTTTTTATTCCCTTTTGTGTGGCAAAACGCATCCCTGTTTTTTTTCGAATAGGAAAGAGTCGCCCTTGTAGGTATGTAGATTATCAGCAGACTTGAGTCAGGATCCAAATAAACATTAATGCATCACATCTCCCATGTTAGCTATGATCTTTTTAATTATTGGGCTTCATTAATTAAGGCATTAACAGTGAGAGAATTAAGACAATCTATCCAATTCTAAAAATGTATTTTAATGCTCTCTACAAATGGTTGCAATCCCCCTCAAGACTCAGGGTAAGCAACTCCTGATCTGCTTGTGTTGTGGAGCACTTAAATGGGAAAAATGACATCTAGCTTGTCCATCATCGTGGACGGCAAATAGCTATTTTTATAGATACAGCCCTGAACGCAGAGCTCCTTGGTAATGCTGGGCTCTAGTCTGTGCCTACACCAGTCGCGAGTGACACCCTGAGAGCGGCGCTAGCCGAGTCTCCGTGCAGAAAACTCCTGCCACAGGGCACAGGCAGAGCCACCTTGGTGGCTGTAGCACCACAACTGACCGTGGGACACAGATGTGGATCTTGCAAAGAGGGACGTCTTTAAAAGATTAATTAAATATTCTTATTCCTCCCAGCGAGAATAGGAGAGTAGGGCCAGAAATGAGAAGGCTGTGGGAGGTGGAAAGTCGCTGTGGTGGAAGCAATTAGTGTCCCTGTCACAAACTGCGTAATTGATGTGGGGAGATGCAGCTCCACCACAGCCCGACTGCTCCTGTGCCAGCAGGAGCTGCTTTAGGGCCTGGCCACAAGCTGGTGCTTTCAGATGAGCTCAGCTGGATCACAAGCAGGGTGCAGACACTGAAGCAACGTCAGCTCAGATGTGGAGGCCAAACTAGGGTCCTTGTTCTGGGCCTCACCTGCTTTTCCCCACGTAAAGAGCTTGAACCTGAGCAAATGCAGCTTAACTGCCCGTCCGTCCAGCCTGGCTTGGCCTCTTGGTGCTGCTCTGTGCTGGGCCATGTTTGTCACCCAGCCCTGGGACCTCAGCAGCGCGTGAGGTTCCTGCCAGCAGCAGGGACCAGAGCAGGAGACAACAGTCACCCTCTTGGAAAGGTGGGTCCTCATGGAGAACAACATGTGAACACAGGGTACTCATTTTTCCACAGAGAGAAAGTCTCAGCACATTCGTATTTTTATTAGCTTCAGCATTAAAAATAGAGAGATGGAATAATAATAAAATGAGTCTTTTAAAAATTGCTCTCTGGAATTTGGTCTGCAGTCAGCGGACATGTATGCATGACTAGAGATGCTGGGTTTTTTTCAGAAGAGCAAGGAAATTACTATTTCTGAGATCCTCAATAAAATTGCAAAAGCTGGCACCACAGATTTATTCACACAACAATGGCAGAAGATTCCAGGTGCAGCAGCTGGATATACCAGTGTTTTCATTAGCACACTTAACAATAGAAAAATAAGCAAAGATGAAGGTCTAAGAACAACTGAATTCTTTTTTCTCCACTGCTTTTGACTTCTGTGATGCAATACCACTCATCTAAGATAGCTTTCTGTTAGTTCTCTAGCAGTAAAATGGGGATTACACAGTAGTTCTTACCTCCCAAAGTTGTCAGTAGGGGTGAGGAATGTTGCCAAAGGCAGATCTGGTGTTGTATGGAAGGAAGAGTTGCTTTCTAGCTACCTTAGTCCAGATTTGCATTGGTAGTCCATTCCTGCCTTGGAAGTAAAGTGGGCTCTAGAGATTCCAAAGGGATGCTGTAAGCTGTAAAAATTACTAGAAATAAAATATTTTAGTGATTTTTCACTGACACAAATATATTTTTCTCTTAAGGCTGAAACAGAAAACCAAGATTTGCCCTGACTATCTGCCCTGCCACTGCCCAAACTCCACTGTGAGTAACACTAGTTTTCCTTAACCAACCTCTTCAAATTCACCTAGGGTTCCATTTTTTTGCTGCTCCAGAATCTTCACTATCTTCTGTGAAGTGTTTAGGATAATGCTAAAAAAAGAGTTATTATCCTGGGGATAGAAAGGTGCATTGGTTGTGCATAATACAAGGGAAAAAAAGAATTTTGGCTCACTAGAGCAAGAAGATGTTACCTTATTTTCACTTTGGTGATAGAGGGAAACAGGAGTAAATGATTAAAGCCAACTGGATTGTGTGTCCTCCAAAAACATTATGCCTTCTCCACGCATAATCAGACTTCTAGTTCTACTGTCACTTTCATAATATTTAATTACCACCAAATACTGTATTTTTCTCCTGGTATTAAACTACTCTGTCTTCCATTACGGGTGCTCGCACTTGCTTTGTCACTGCTCGGGCAATATGAAGTTTTCATTTCTATTGTTACAGCATTATAACCCTAATTCTACCAGAAGAGGCAAGAGCATGTCAGCAAATGCCTCATTATCATTAGCAAAGTGCAAAACCTCAGTCACCTGAATGTTCCCAGACTTGTGGTCCTGGTCCTCTACCAGTGGTGCACTCCAGTATCACACAGGTCAGACTCCTTCATTTCTCTTACAATTACTGATTCACTTCAGAGCAAGATTCAGCCCTGTGGGTCAGGAAGATCACACCCAAAACATACAGGTGGCTTGTAGAAAACCCCTAGGCACAAAGACAAATCACAGAGTAATTGAGGTTGGAAGGACCTTAGGATGCAGTACAGCACTATTCCATAATACCAGAGTTTTACACCATTCCTGTCACTGGAGAAGGGGCCAGCCAGGCAATCCCACCTTTGATGGTATCAGCCCACTCTTTACGGCTTGGTGTAAGAACTGGTGGGAGCTAAAACCCTCTAAAACGTTCAAGTGTGCTAGAACATTTCCATCTGCTGAACTGAGGCTTCTGCACGTTGCTTTATTTTGACACTGGAGAGGTTGCTGGAATTGGTTAGCCAGCTAAATACGAACCATTTGGGGGTCTTTCAAATGTCAGTGTACCACTAATACGAAATCAAATCCGTTTTTATTAGATACTCCTGATTCACCAGAGAAAACCTACAGATTAAAAAGTTATCAGGTTTATGATGTCGTCCTTTTTGGAGCTGAGGAGCAGCTGTTGCTACATAACAGCTCTGAGCATGATGAACATTTTGGGAGAAGGGGTAATTTTTAAATAAAGAAGAATGTAACTATTCTGGAGGAAAATCTGGCCACTGACTTCATTTGACATGTGTAATAGACTGTGATAGTTTTTTGGGGACTGCACGATGCAAAGTAAAACGAAGCTGGTAATAAGCAACTTGGCATTTATTCTTTATGTAGGAATATTTGTTCCTCAAAGTCAGGCTATGTGGAATATTAGCATTTGAATAAATTATTCAACACTTTCTAGAGAACGCAAGGGGAAAAAATCTTTTCAGCATTATAACATGACAATCTACAGGGTAGTAGAAAAAGAAGGCTGTCATTTTTTCTTCAATTACAAAAGGCAAATATTTATTATTTATAAGTATTCGCCTTGTATAGGCTTAAATGTTATTTATGAACCTGTTGCATAGTGATTTTCAATGTAACTCATTATTTTTAGCCTTAGGGTGTTGTAAAGGAGCATGGATATATTTAATGACACTCTGCTAGTCAGCGCAATTACACTGTAATCATTATGTAAAATGTGCTATTAATTAAACCAATTTCTAGTTAGAACATTCTCTTCTGCAGGGCTTAATCTTAATCTCTGGCAATCTTTCTCTCTGTTTTTCACCCATTAATTATATGATTACTTTTAAAGTTACATATGATAAAACATGTTTTTATTTTCAAGCTTAATATGCTAAAGAACTTGTATTTATCATGTCACCTGCCTGAATTATTGAAAAGGCTTTATTTGTAGACCACTCCCCAAAGAAAAAGAAAAAAGACCCACAAGCTCAGACAGTTACCTGGGAATCAACAGTAGTCTGATGACTGGCAATTGTGTCTGGTATTCATAGATGTTATATGGCTGAATTTAATTTCCAATTCAGAAAAATCTTCTCTCCAGACTTCTATTTTTTTCTTAATTACTATACATAAATATATATCTGTTTTAAAATATTTCATCTATTCAGAGACAAATCTCCAGATTTTTTCCACATTGAATTGGCATTTTATGTTAGCATTTTGTTAAAAGAACCTTGGTTATAGTAAAATATTTTTCAACCTTAAAGCAGTTGAGCTAAGCACTGATGAAATAAATAGGATGAATTGTTAAAGCATCGTGCTATTTTTTCAGATAAAATTAATGCCGTTAACAATTAGATTTAGAATAATAGCATCTAAATAGCTACTGCACTTCAGAATAGAAGAAAAAATACCTAGTTTTTTTAAGTCATCCTTGCTCTGCTCTACAATGACCCCTTGTGGGAAAGAAAGACTTGGAAAGAGGAAGAATCTGCGCTCAAGTCTATGCATATTCTCTGGAAATTTAGTAGACACTCTTTAAGGACACATAAGAGCAAAGCTGTTTGGTCTTTCAAAGGCAGGATGCAGAGATTAGGGACTGAAACGTCTGAAATGCTGTGGGTCTGTTTTGTCTGAAGTCCCCAGTTTTGGGGAGGTCCCCACAAGAGCGTCTCTACCCCAGACCTGAGGCATCTCTTGGACGTTCCTCCTTCCCCGTCTGCGGGGCAGGTTCATAGGCTGCTGACAGACACCGACAGGTCTCTCCTGCCTCCGCTTGGCTGCTGCTAACTCCACAACGTGGGATCAAGAGCTCACAACAGGTGGTGTAAATCAGAAATACCTCCTCTACAGAAGCAGCCACCCTCTTGGATTTACACAGGTGTAAATGAGGGGGAACAAGGTCCTGTGTTGCGTCCGTGCTTCCTTATCTCCTTCCATCCTGACAAGGCTGTCACCTGCACCGACAAACAAGAAGCAGATGGTCAAGAACCACATAATCATCAATCTAAAACACCCACCCAATCCACCACGCCACCCAGCAAACAGTTTCTGCCCTCAGAGGCACCCAGCAGAACCCACGGGCCCTGCTCCCCAATGCCGACCATGCTCTGTACACACCAGCTTTAATTAGAAGAGAAAATACCTCTGGGAAAAGTGAACCCAACTCCATCACGAGGTTGCACAGGCTATGGCAGAGCCACTTGAATATAAACTTATTTTTCCCCTGAAAGTATGAGAAAGGTATCACAGGTTCCCTGAAATCCTCTTGCACTTTCCAACTCCACATCTCGCTGATCTCAACGTGATTACTGGAGTGATTCTGTGCAAAGATGAAAACGTCCTTCAATAATTTCTCCAAAATATCATGTGAAAATAACAATTCCTTCTATGTTTAGTGTATTTGTCTTTTATGACTCTATTTCATGAAAAAAGCCATCTATTCCGGACCATAGAAGGAAACCTTGCTTTGTGAGTTACTGATGGGAGATGGACAGCACGTTGTCCCGCTGCATCTCTTCTGTACAGCCAGCTCTAGCACCCCGATGGAAACGATGGAAACTTTAGTGATCTTCTGTCTCAGCACTATCTTTGGAAACAGAAGGATTTTCTTGGTCCTTAGGTGTAAAAGGTCCCAATGACCCCCCTTCTAGCCAAAAGAGCAGCCCAGGAAAGACTGGGGAAAATTAGTAGCACTCTGTAGCATGGGGACGCAACAACTTCACAGCAACCCAGTATTACAGGTTCATTCACATGCCCTTCATCCAGAAGGAATAATGCAGAGGAGTGTGTCCTGTGTTTACCAGCAGATCTCCCTGAACCTGTGACAGAAGGAGGGCCTCTGTGTCTGTATATTTTTAGAAAGAGAATCTCTTACCCAGATGATTTTCATGCATTTGGCTACTGTTGCCATTTCTGCTATATCAACAGCTTCTCCACCACTGTCATCCCAGCTAGATTCTCTTTTGGAAGTGGGTGTTGTGCTGCAAGTCAGTTATTAAGAGACAGAAAACACTTGGCTCTCATCCTTCCTTCTCAGAGCAAGAAAACAGCTCTTTCTCATTAGCAGAACTGGTAACGGCTGCTGCAGTCAGCTCTCACTCACAAAATGGGACTTAGGACCAAAAAGCACTTTTATCTTCACTTGCAGGACAGCCACGCTGGCAACTGCCCCTACCAGCCATGTTCTCCTGCTTCTGTTGACTTCCAAGTGCTTTGGTCACATTCTGACTTTGCTAAATATCCTCAATATCCTGTTCTGCTCAGGGAGGTACCCACCTGCTGGTAGTCAGAGAAAAGGTACGGCAGGTGAAAAGGGGCCTTCAGGTGCTAAGTCTCCCATTCTGGCATTTTTCTCATGGCCCAAAACAAATTTAAGACGTAGGAAAAGAAGCCAAAGCTTCTCATGTCTAGCACCCTGGTCACAGGCCTTCCTAAGGATCAACAATGTGGCTTTCAAACAGTGCTGCAGGAGGAGTTCTCATGATCATCTCCTACCCCTGGGTCCTGCGCTGCCTGTTCTCTGCCTCCTTCCCAGGAGGATCCCCCACGATCCGTGGTGGCTGGAGCAGTCTCAGGTGCATCTACACTCTAGCACCAACTGAAAATCCACCTGGGACCCATCAAGGAAGTCTTCTGGCTTCTCAGCATTGCCTGAGGTGAGAAAAGCAGCTGCAAGGAGGAGAGGAGTCAGTCCCCATGCACCTTTCCGTATCCACGGGACGGCGGTGCACAAAGGTGCTTGCTAACAAAGGCCGTAAACGCTGTGATGGAAAAGCAGGAATTATGGCCGTGGGGCACAGCACATACTCACTGCCCATCTCCGTGACATAAATCCGCTCAGCCTCACGCTCATCTCACACACAGGAAATACATAAGTGGGAAAGTATATAATAATAATAATGTCTACAGATAGCATGTAATGTGAGCAGGAAAAAGATCACGAGATGAGGTCCCAGCTGGGATCTCACTTTCCATTTCACCAGCCTGTTATCCCCCTGAGCTCAAGGGTGCCAGAAACAGCTGGTACAGAACATGAATTCCTTCACAATTTTCTTTTCCCCCTTTTAAGTTTGTTTTTAGGCTGCTCTTTCCCAGATGAACTCAGCCTTCTCTTGCAGGCTCCTAGGGAGCCATGAGCACTGATCTGGCAGCAGGTAGCTTGCAAAGAATCCCTGGCGAACAGTTCGCTGCAACTCTATTTTTAATATACATTGCTGACCCTAATGATGGTCTATTGAGATGAGGGCAAGGAATGTCTGATCAAGTGGAGATTAATTTTTGACTGTGCTGTCTGGAAATGCATGAAAATGCACTCCTTTTTCTATTTAGACTCACAGGATGCTTTGATTGATTGACTAGTTTACAAATGAAGGTGATAAAATTAGGTTGAAGACCACATACATTTCTTAAAATGAGTCTGGCTGGTCGTGAAGACAATGAGGTTTGGACAGATTGTATTGCTGGTTTAGGCAATCTTCTGAACATGTCAAGATTTATAGACCTGTACTGTAATGTTACAATTGCAGCTCACTGATATAGGTTTCTTTTCAAATTCTTTCCCATTTTATTTGAAAAAGGCCATTAGAGAGTTATAGACTACTGAAAAAGCTTTTTCTTTGCTAACCCTTAATAAACTCTTCCAAACAAGGACTCCCGCATTTTTATATTAAATTTAGACCAAAATCTATAAAACATGTACTCCTAGGTTTGGATAATTTGATTATTATTATCTAAATGGAGTTATGGTTCATATTGGCTTGCAGCAGCATTCATAGTAAATAAAAGGTAAGGTAAGATTTGCACATGATCTTAGGACACTGAGGATTTTTCATTCTTCATTTGGACTACCGGATTTGGGGAACGTTAAATATATTTCCCCTGGTTGAGAAATTATAAAAATAAAATCCTTAGAATGTGGTGCTGAAATTAATGTTGCAGTGAACTAGAAACAAATTACTATTAACATTTCCTTATTCTTACCCATAGAAGCCCTGAGATTTCCTTAATAAAACAGACAAGGTTTACCAAACAAATGAAAACAGATGACGATGGGTTTCATGCAAAATTAAAAACTGCGATGACATTAAAAATCATTACAAGAGAAGAGCAATAGATAAGATATCAAAGCTCTTTATGAATTAATAATCAATTCTATTTTATACATTTTGCCGTCAGACTAATGTTATCCAAGAATTTTGTCGGCAATGTACTACTGGAAAGGGGCCCTGGGTGCATCTAAAACACTGGCTCCAGGATTTGGCTTTCATGCCTTTTCCACCTGAAAAAAAAACAAAACGTGGTGCCTTCCTGTGCCCAGAGTGCTTCCAGAGTGGGAACACAGGAGCAAGGTTCAAATAACCAGTCAGCTGCACGCAGCTCTCAGGACACCAATAACTGTCATAAATACTGAGCTCAGGACCACACTGCATCTTGCTGGGGCTAGGGGTTATGCAGAGACAGGCTCCTGTTCCTGTAGGTGTTTTCTTGTGGCAAGAGAGGAGAAGCACTGCTTTGGCCCTTACAGATGATGATTCTGTTACTTTCTATGGCTTCTTTCACCCTTTTCCTTAAGCACAGCTTCATCCACTCTGGAATTTCAACCACGTGGAAGTGCAACGCAGCCAGCGCGTCCAGCCAGCTCTGCTTTGTGAGGCTGCACTGCAAGGAGGCTTGCAAAGCATCTGCGTCCAGCTCCTCACGCTGCAGGCCACATGAAAGACCTGCAGAGCTGCAAAGAGCTTGGAAAGCTGCGTCCTGAGAGAAGTCCAGCTCAGGGGCAGCAGAAGGTGGCCCCAGCACCAGGAGTGGCACAGAGGGCTCACGTGAGGCATGTGTGTAAAAGGACTGGGAGCATCAGAGGAGAACAGAAGCAATAGAACCAGTGTAGGTTTGGAAAGGGTGGGAGGTCACAAACTCGGAGTAAGATGATGAGGTTCCTCTCTCAAGAAACTATATGAGAGTTACAGGGCTGCAGGCAGTGTCTGCAGCAAGCAGTTATGGACAGACGTGAGCCAATGGTGGAGAACACAATTTTTATGACAGTATATGATTTTGATTCTCAATTATCAAGCAGAGAGCTGTGAGGAGGGGAGACATGAGATGTGAGATGTGCCTGCAGAGTTCACAGTGCCGAAACGTTACTCATCTCATGTTCACACGTTGACAACAGCTGGGCCACTAGCCAAACTTTGCAGCCTAGGATGTCAGCAAGGGCTGCTGGACAGCCCACCTGGCCTCATCTCCAAACTCGAGGCCAGTCCTCCACAGCTTGTGGGCTACTGCTGCTTAATTTCTATTTCACCTCCTTGGTGTTGTGTGTTTTTTCTTACTCTGCTGGCTCCAGATTTTAAAAGGAAGAAGGAAGGGAAAAAATAGGAAAAAAAGGAAAAAAATAAATATACTAAGTTTGAAATTGGATGTAACTACAGATGCAGTGAGTGTGTGGACTGTTTTTCTACGCTGCTCTGGTAATGTAAGTAAATCTTACCAGGATTCCTCAGGTTTATGAATCAACCATACTCGAAGCGTTGAACCCCATTATGGACGACCCATGGTGATTTTGAAGATGAATACAATCCTGTATATTGAGGAAAAAACAACTTTAAGCAACTGAACAAACACTAGCTAATCCTCTCTAATGCTAAATTTCTTACCACGGATGTGCTCATTTTCAATGTATTGTGATCTACAAAAAAAAATCCTTATTAAAAGCCTAACATCAAAACTACAGAAAACAAGCTGGCAAATCATAAAGGACAGTGGTATTTCTAACTTAAACATGATTACCTCACTTTTTATTCATTCTAATACACTTGAAAGCAGTTTGCTCTCCTTCTCATCGACCGCAATGCGAGGCTCCTGTAATATCTCTAAATGTTTTCTAGAAATGTATGAAATCTTCGAACAAAGGTACTTAAAGGTTTGGATATGTTTGAAATACAGCTATTTTTCAATCTTATAAGCTAGCCAATCCAGGAGCCTTTTAGCCTACAAGTGTCTGCCATCTTTCTCTGATTGTCAGTGAGAATAGACTGATGGATCACTTCCCTGTGTCACTGCTCTCGACTGGTGACAATCAGCGAAATGATTGTGTCTGCCTCTACACATATCTATAATTGATTGCCTAAACCCTAAGACTCTCTTTCCCAGTTGATATGATGGAACATTGGACTGAAATCACTCTCGATGAGGAGGAGTCAGGACCATTTGTTATTTACTTCTTTCCTTGCTCCTTTCTTCTCCCCTGCTTGAATTGTCCCACAAGAACACATTATGGTAATCAGACAGAATGTATGTATAGGAATCAATCAAAAGGAAAGCCGTCGCAAGAGTTATGACATTACAAAGTCTGTTTGTAACTTTTGATTTATGGAAGATTTTCTGTTTTATAAATTGAGAGTGAGGCATGTTGGGATGGCTTAACCCTTGAACTCCTCTGCGAAGATAATAAAAGCAGTGGAATAGAAGAATTAATAGAGTATGGGGAGAACCAATCTTCACTCACTCATTACTGCTTGATTACAAAATGAGACTAATGTTATTTTCTTTTTATTTCTACCTTGAAAATGTTTTTGCATCAAAGAAAGACTGGAAAACAAATAAAAATATATCCTGCCAGGAGGCTTTAAAATAACTTGCTATGAGGCTGCAAAAACTGCATCCATGCTTATTTTTTTGCACTGTGACATCCAACCACAGTCCATCCCCATCCACTAAGGCGTATGCTGAGCTTCAACACTGAGCCTTCATCCCACTGAACTAAAAGGGTTTTAAGCATACCCTCGTATCTAGATTTTAAGGGCTCTGCTAGTACTGCTGA
>NW_010577204.1:40000-61869 GCF_000705375.1 Tinamus guttatus | reverse complement strand
GGCTTTTCACCTCTGCATGGTCCAGCTGCCTTCAGATCTGAGACCCAATCCTTAAGTATGTACTTAACTGTGAAGACAGGAACAGAAAAGAGGTATAAGGTCAACACCTTTAATGCCTAAATGCAGACAGAGCAGGTCAGATGAATGCCTCAAAAGGTAAAGAAAAAGTACAGTAAATAGCTTACATGGTTATTCTCATCCTGGTGTTTCTGAGATGCATGTACGCACTCCTGAATGTCTGTGTGTAAGTAAAACATTTGCACGCATATTGCATGTATTTCTTTTTCAGAGTGTTTAGAGAATGTCTAAATTTATTTTCTTTCCACTGTTTTACACATACTGTTTTGTTTCTCAAAAGTGTTCTAAAATTGCTGAAAGTTGGAAATGTTCAGCCCATCTTTTAACTTCTAGTAGCTCTTTTGCTTTCAGAAGTTTCAGATACCACCGTAGCTCTAATTTACAATACCAGTTGGTTACTTTGATTTAATTTCGCACTTGATGCTGTCACAGTTTAGCAGCAGCAAACTATCTTCCCATGCCCTTTTACCTGCACACATCTTCATAAAATCGACCCTGTTAAATAGCTGCTGTGTTCCAGATGGGAAAGGATTTCAGCAGGGGATACAATGGCTTGTGAATGTGAATGTGTCTAGTTCTCAAGGACTGTGCGAAACAGATGTGCCAGTAAAACTTCCAAAAGCCTGCGTCTAGTTTGGAAGACCCGTATCATTTCTTTCCTTAAAACCATACATACCTGCAAGGAAAACATTACAGGTGTTGCTTTTTGTACCCTTTCCACAGTGAAATGTATCCAAAACACAGGAAAATCCAAGAGGGAAAATCATCTGAGGTGGATACCCATCATTTTTTATAAGGGACCTTGCAGCTCTTGCCACTTACAACATTTAGAGGCGAATCAGAACAGCAAAACGCAGCGCAGTAGCATTACCCCTAGTTGGAAAGACTTTGAGAATTCTTTAGGGTAAAACTGGTATACAGAGGTAAATCACCAGACTGAAGTTACATTGCACTAAATTCCAGATATAAATTTGGAGCTGCTCCATGCAACTTCAGGGGGATTAGAATTTTATTTTTGTTATTTACTGTGGCAACAACTTAAGAGTCTCAGTCAAGCACCAGAGCCTACTGTGCTGAAAGCTGTTTGAAACACAGTATAATAAGACTTTTCCAAGAGCACACCAAAACTGGATTTACAGGAGAATGATTCCAGCTTTAAAAGTCCTCCCTGAGAGTGGAATTTACCTTAGGTTATCCCACCCTGAAAAAAAGTTGCACAGGTTTCAAATATTTACCTGATGATCTTTCTACAAATTTAGCTATTCTGCTGACAGCTGAACTCATTTTATTGGCTAATGGATAAAAGAAATCAGGTTTTCTTTTTAATAGCACAGCAGTCCTTCCCTGCTTAATCTCCTCCTTTAGCTTCAAACTGAAAGCTAATCAGATTGCAGATCCCACTGGGCCCACTCTCTGTTTTTTTTTATACATTAGGAAATCTTCATCGCTATCACTGTAAAACTTAAAAAAATATAAAAACAAAAAAGAGAAATAAATGAAAATGTTATGCACCTCAAAATGTTAATTAAGCTGTTTTCAAAGAAAAGACTTTTGATTCAGAATAAAATCTCATGTCGCTTATTAAGAGTTATCAATCACGTGTCCCCTTAAAAAAGATTCAGTGAAGAATTCTGAATCATTAAAGAATTTAAGAAATCGAAATGGATGTTGTGAAGTTCTGCTTTAAGCTATCATAGGCAAGCCAAGTGAAAAATAGAGGCCTGATAAACTGTTTTTATCAATCTGCCTGGGTTAGGCTGATCTGATCTTTTATGGGCCCCTGCCACGTCCATGGGCAATGCACTGGAAAACAAGTGAACCTCCTCTTCATCTTGATTAGAGATCAGGAGGATCTCTAGAGATGTACTTGAACCTAAAATCCAGAAGTAAAAAATCCGGAAAAAAGGCATTTCCTGTTGAGATCTTATGAAGCATAAGCAAGAAATGACTGGATTTTGCCACTTGCTATCTGATGATGACAGAATCCAGTTAACTCCACCGCCTATTAAGCAAAAACTCCCTGAACCAGGCAACCAAAAAAATCCACACCCACGTACCTGCATTAACTTCCTTTCGCACGGAACAAGCCACATGAAAATTACTCCTATTTGGAATGGCACTAGGAACATACCTGTCCAAATAAAATATAATAAAATAAAAGCGAG
This sequence comes from Tinamus guttatus, assembly GCF_000705375.1. The sequence goes on along the minus strand of NW_010577204.1, from coordinate 59,626 downwards.
AAAAAAAATCATATCAGAAATGGTATTGCAGCATCAAAATAATTTGTTCTGCGTAGGTAGGGCATGGTCAGGGTAATAACCAGGGGTAATTTTTCCCTTCCTCGCCCTGCACTGCTGTGATCAGGACACAGTTCTGACCTGCAGAATGGAGAAGTTGCTCTCTGTGATATTTCTTTTTTTTGGTTAGCTTGGGGTAGTAATGAACAAGTCACAGCCAAGTGAATTAATCTTTCCAGCTCTCCAGAAATGAAACTTCATGTAGAGCAATTTGGTCTTCATTGCTTTTTCACAGTGCCCTTTCTATAAGATTCTTCATAAAAAAGTAAAATTAAATTAAAAACAATGGAAAGTATGTTTTAACCACTCCAAAAACGCTCGTAGATTTTCCATTAGGCACACACACATTGCTGCAGCACGTAAAATCAGGAGTCTCTCGTAAGCACATTGCACATCATTTAGAGCTGACAAATCAGATACAGCATGGAAAGGCAACCTGATGCTCACTGACTGCTCAGTACAGATTTGGGACCCAATCGTGCTGGAATTCACGACAAGGGGAAACTTTCATTTATTGCAATGGGTTAAGCAGCAGTGTGAAATTAATGTCAGCGGGAAGACATGCCCAGTCAGTGCAGCTAGAGCGACGGTGACTCAAAATTGGGTGATTAGATTTGAGACAACACCAAAACCCAGGAAGAAAGTCTAGAGGAGGCCTCCTGCGTGACAGAAGTCTTTGGGGCTGTCACATCCTACACCTTGCATAATGCCTGGCATTTCTATGAATTTTTTTCAATATCATTTATCATTCGGGTATTTCTCTGGAAAATGTAATCGCTCTCAACTCAGCAGATCATTTAAACCGCCGCTCACCTATAAGCACGTGAATAATCCCACGCCTATTAAGCACATACTGAACTCCAGTTGCTTGAATGTTATGTTGATTCAAGCCTAGGTAACCACAGAATGGAAAATGTGTATTTTAACAGCTAGTTAGATCAATTAACCCTCATTAAACCAGTTGCTGTTTCATCAATGCAAAGCAAATATAATAAATACCTCTAGAGCCCTTCTGTATATTGAGTACATACCAATTAATTAAAAATGTAGTATTAATGGTTTACCAATGATGGAATAAATATGTATCTATTACATCACTGTTAATCTCTGTAAATATGTTTTTAATAACCCCCTGGTATTTAGTCAGCTTACAATCACTGTCTCATTAAGCTTAAATTAAATGCATGGTTAAGCATATTAAAAACACTTAATTTAAAATGTTGCCAACATTCTTCATAGCACATTTCAATGTGGTGACGCGTTTTCAGCATTTCAGTGACTGCCTGATTCTGGAGACATTTCTGGCACTGGATAATAATGTGCATGTGGTACCTTCTTCTGAACATCCATGAAGAGATGGAGTAATTTAAAGGTAATGTTTTATAAACACAAAGCCACTCTGTCAACAGAAAAGAGACAATAGGTTTTACTGATGGCAAGGAACGCTCCTGTGCCAAAAAGGACAGAAAGATAAAATATTTAAAAAATAAAAATTAAACAAAGACTCCAAAAAGGGGGAAACAAAAAAGGAAAAACCCTCTGCTGGAATAACAATAAAGCGAACGTTGCCGTACATGATTTTTCATTTATGGATAGCTGGAGACATTAGCTGGCGGCGGCAGGCGGATGCGGCCGGGGAATTTTGGGGTCCGCGCAGCCCGCAAGCCAATCCCCGCGCAGGAAGCGCCGGAGCTTTTACTGCTCTTGAAGTTTCCACGCCGCTTCCCTTGGTAACTGATTATATCACAGGAGTTATATAAAAAACACATTAAACGCCAGCTAAATCAAGGCTTTTCATGACTTTTTTTAAAGCGATGAAATTCAGGACAAACACTCTAGTATGCATGGAGATCACCACCTGGAGAGCACAACTCTGCATTTCACACCTTGTCTTTTCGAATGGAACTAAAATGAAGCCATGTGTTTTATTCATTTTATTATTTCCTGTGCTATTTATGTTAGCATTTAGGAAACATGCTGCAGAAAATTCAAATTTATAACAACGCTCTGCACTTCCCTATCACCATGTGCACAGCCAGCTCCAAGGGCCTTGTGAATGTGCCTGCACCTTGTGTTCCACCCTGGCCCGTCTGCAGTAAAGCAGGTAAGAACGGCCCCGCGCTCTGCCCCGGGGCTGCTCTCGCGGCCGGAGCGGGGCACAGGGAAGCCAACGGAGCACGTGCCCGAGCAGCCCGGAGCTCATTCCTCTCTGCTGAAAACCAGCCCCTCTAAATGACCTGCACCACGACTCCCAGGATGCCTGGAAAAGCAGAGCCAGGCGACTCAGGGTTTCTGTGCTTGTGTTTTGCTCCTGAGAACACTCCGAGCACCAGCAAATGCTCATGGCTTTGGCCTGCGTCCGCTCCATGGATCCCTGTTGGTCACCAGGATCCAGATTTGGGATCTGCTAGTGGCTACATTGGATTGTCTCTTTCTTATGTTTGAGGAAAAGCATTTTTGCAGACCTTATGAAACAGAAGGGATTTATCCCACCTAATTTCATACCCTTGGCATCTTTGCTTCTCATTCCTATGGCTTTGACTTTCCTAATTTCAATCAGAGCTTTAGCGGTTCCCACATTCCTCTCTTTTTTCACTGAGATGGCATCATTTCTCCAAATCTTCCTCTTTGCAACATGCCTGCTACAATCCAAGGCTCCTCCGAGGTGCTCTGGGAGACTCTGGGAACGGGCTCAGGTTGCTTGGTGCTTTACAGCAACATCTGAGTCAGCTGAGGTTACCGTGAGCTTAAGTCTCACTATAAATACCAAGTGCAGCTCAGTCTGACTCAGGCCAACTTTGCTCTCTAGTTCTTCTATGTCTGTGGACTCAGAATGCTTTAAAACACTGGTTATACCGTGTCCTCACCCAAACAGCACCAGTCAGTTAATGCAAGGGTGGATGGGCAGGCAAAGAGCTAGGTAAGATCTACTCGAGATAAGGCACTTTTATTGAAAGTCTCACTAGGATCAGTTAAATCTGCCGATTTTGAAGCCATTCGAGTAGCACTGATTCAGGTTAAAGTTCAATATTGCCAAGTTTTCTTTCTGCTATTTGTGAAGAAACATCAGAGGGGGAAAAATCAGACTGCAGCCGTGCTGAGAGGATGAACTAAGATCAGGGTTTGTACATTGGGGCGGCAGAATAGGCAGGCCCTCGTGAAGCCCTTCTGCGCCGCGGGGCTTTCATTACCTGAACGGGATGTGCCCGTTTCCACGGGATCGAGCCAGCAGGCTGCTGGGGGGAAGGAGATGTCAGCAGCATTCACACTTCCATATATATTATTTTTGTAAATCTGAGGTGCAAATTGTTTGTAGAATCTCAATTACACCCCTTATAATATTGTCATTTGTAATCAGCTCACTATGAAAACAGGGCTTTCAAAGGGTAAAAAAATCATTTGAACCTGTGATCTACAATAGATTTGAATATTCAGATAAGGTCATTGGTCAGAGCAGGGGTGACAGCTACGGTCAATAAATAGGTTTAGTGAGACAAAATCTTTTTGTCTATGTGGAAATAGCCTGAAGAAGAGAGGTTCTCAAGAGGGATCCGAGAGATTAAATTTAGCTGCGTCACCGTTTTATGTGCAGGCTGCTTAGGGCCTGATGGAAGCCCTTGGTGCGGCCACCTCGCCGGCGTGCAGATCCTGCTGACGGGGCCAGTGCCACCAGGTCACACGTCAGGCTTCCCTGTGAACACCCACCTGACGGAGAGCGATGTGCTGTCCAGGGGGAGGAAACGAGCCCAGTGCTGGCTTCCTACTGAATAACTGCTGAAGAAAACCCACATAACGCAGCGGTTCCCATGGCCTTGATTCCTGGGTTCCTGATGGGAGAGCCCCAAAAAAGCTCTTTATTCAGCTGAGACCTGGCTTCTCACAGGCAGCTCCTTCTCCTGGGTATCTCAGCACTCAAAAACAGAGCATGCAGCATAACGAATAATTTTTTAACATCTTGGCTTGCCTTTCAACACTAATAAAGAATCTGTATCCTAATTAAGTATAAACGACAGCCCTACTTGAAATTCACTGGTAAGCACTAGCAGGACTGTTAAGATCACACTTAAGAAGCTAAGGATGATTAACCTTTGCCTAGGTTATAAAATGGCCCATTTAAGAACTGTTGCTACTAAATATATCACCTTGATATCAATTGGATTATTGAGTGAGAAGCTATACATGATGTTTGGTATGATGATATATGTATGGTTACAAACTGTTTATGAGAAGTGGAAAAGCCAATAAAAGATTAACGCACATTTAAACAGATTTTTCCCCTTTACCTTGCTCTGGGTTAATTTATGCACACACAAGCCAATTTTGGGATATACTTAGAGAGGAGCCACCTTTCCAGTTGAAAAACAGTGATATCCTGCTGATGTTATCCATCAAATTACAGTTGGGCCCGAACAGTGACACTCAATTAATATCTGTTTCCACAATGACTTCTTTCCTAGGGGTGCAGGATAAGCTTTCCCAAAAGCTTCTGAGCCGAGGTTTTCAATCTAAAGTCAAATTCCTGCACAGGCATTTATTAAAGACACAATGCTTAATTTTCTGAGTCACAACTAGAGACTCAGCCTTTATACACCCCTACTTCAACCATTCAGACGGGTATTTACCTGCCATAAGCATTAGACTTCAAGCAACAGTGTAATTTTAACTTCTGGACTAAACTGCCCTTTCTCAGTAGACTGGGAGTCTAATTCTGACCTTTCTAGGGAGAAAGCAGCTTCCTGCCTTGATCTGCCCCCGAGGGGCTGCACTCCGAAACAGAGCCAGTTACCTGCAGCGCTGAAGACCGAGGCAGCGTGACGTTCACGTGGGGCTTCCAGTTCTCCAAAGTTTGGGAGGCAGCTGGAAGTGGAGACTGTTCAGGGTTCCAGCCCATCTCTGCTAATCTGTACAGTCTTAAAGCTTTAACAAGACAGTCTTCTTTCAAATTTACAACAGCCTGTGTATAAAAACCTGACAAAACCAAAATGTGCTCTCCATAAACTATACCGGCACGATTCGTGCAGCTGTAATGTAGGTTGTGTCAGCATTTCCATTAGACCATACACTGCTATTTTTCAGGGGTTTAGATCTTGGCTATAAAAATCCACCTGGGCTTGAGAGTTGGCAAGTTGGAATTTCAGCTGGGGAAGGAATTTTTTTCATTTAAATTTTAAAGATAAATTCCATTCGAATGTATACATGGCCCAGAAGAGCTACGTTTGAGGATGTATCTTATGCTTTTGTTTCTCTCATATTTTTTGGATGTCGCTAATATTTTTTAATGCCTAAGGTACAATAGAACAATTAATTTTTGCTGCGATTGCACTGACCTCTATGGTTCCACATCCCAATCTATATTGGTTCCCTTTTACTTTTATAATTTTTTTTTTTTTAAATTCCAGTTCTTCTATGTACAGATGCCCAGAAGGTAAAGAAAGTGAATCCAGTCATGGCACAGGAGCAAAAAAGCCCTGCAAAGACTGAGTCTCGGAGGAATCAGAGAAGACCAAACAGAAACTATAAATGACGAAACTTGCCAAATTTACTGATAGTTTTCAGCTGTGATGCTCAGTTTGCATTACATATTTTTGCCACTGATGATCCATAGAGATTGTGAAACTGCCATAACTACAGGTGAGGGGCAGTAGCTCCTGCTTTTGCTTCCTGGGATTGGTTATCATGGAGAAATACAGATACTCTAAAACCAGAGTTCATAAATAGTGAGCTATTGTCATAATTGCCATTATGAGACTTTTCTATTTTAACAGTGCCCCTTCTTCTTGGAGCTTGATCAGGTGTGTATGGAGCCAAATACAATGTAAATATATCAAATAATGCTGTCCCTTTTTTTAGAAAAGGCAATGGGCATCACATCTAGTTGCATGTAGTGAGTGTTCATAGATTAGTTATTTTGCAAATATTCCTGTAATCATGGTGTAGTATCAAAATAAATCCTTCTTCACCGAGTTAGCATCTTGATGATGTTATAAAATTCTCGTTTTCTAATTTCCAAACACTAACATGCCACAGCTTCTATCTTTCCACTAGACCGCTAGCGGTGCTCGACTTTGGAACCACCGCGGTGAGGATGTTTCCTTTGGGAAAAGGGTTTTTCCCCCGGGCAGCCCTCAGCGCGCGGCCGGGCGGCCAGGGAAGGGCTGCTCGGAGGGACCTGCCGCGGAGCCCGGCACCAAGGTCAAAACCGTCCCCCGGGCTGCAAGGGACGAGTCAGCAGAAGTGGCGAGTGCCGCCACGCAGAGCGGCGAGGGAAGCGCTCGGCCTAATGAGCTCCTCAAACCCCGGGATAGTTTATGTCTGATTCATCAGACAGTCAAAATGCAGATCCACAGCCAAGGAACATATTTTTTTTGGAAAGGATGTACTTGTAACCAGAGAAAGGATTAGTCTCCTGTGTGGCCACGGATCTTTGGCTGGCATCCTCACGCTGTCCTCGGAACAACCTGCTTCAGCCTTTTTTAAAATTAATTTCTCCCCAAATCATAGGTGTAGGGTTGTTTGTACTTCAGTGGGCTGTTTTGCTCTTCGACATTGCTCTGGATTTATATTTAAAAAGCATTTCAAAGCTGGCTTAAGTAGTAATTTACCCCATTCTCTGTCTACCCTCCTTGCAGTATCATTTATTTCTACCTGGCCTTTAAAGAATGTACATTACTTGTCATCAAACGAAATATATTGCTGTGGTTTCTTAAGATGTGCCTGTCTTTTACCTCCAATCTCTAAATAAGACCACAAACTATGTAAATGAACAATCTTCCTTTTTCTCTCCTATCTGTATAGATTTTCAAGCACCATAGCTATATTCCATACAACTGCATTTCCATTCACTTGGAACGGATGGAAAAACCTTTTCCATTAGTGGATTTCAGTATTTTGGAGACCTACAGTGTAATAGACATGCATTCCTGTTACTATTACAAAGTGTAAGCCTGAATTTACATAGGAGGGTGGTGAAAAAGCATTTAAATGATGGGAGGGGAGAGTGCTGGGCTGGACCGAATGGCAGTGGGGTGTGAAAGTGATAAAGAGCGAGTAGGGAAAGGACAGGTAACACAGCGAGGTTATTTACCAATAATAAGTGGAGGCAGCAGAGAAGAAACGAACGGGAGTTTCCACTGGATTCCAACTTTCCCAAAGCTGTAGCATCCTTATACACGGGTTGGGTTGTATGGTACCATACAAAGTACCTCCAGAATAGAAATGTGCAGACAGGGGCTATCTGGAGAACTGGAAGCTGCACGTATGGCTGGAGCGACTGTTCTCACCTGAAGCTGCTCCTGCAACCGGCGTTTATCACTGCTGCAAGGCAGGAATTCCCTCCTGTTGCAACACCCAAGATAATTCAGTGCCTTGTTCAAGAGCTTCTCAATGTCCTAGCGCCCCGAGACCAACGCACTACAGGGTCACAAGGGGAACATGTCCCTTTGCCACCGACAAAGCAGCTTGCACTGAAGGTCTCTCACATGGGGACAAGTCCCTGCCATCAGCAAAGCTCTGCAGAAAAGGACAACAGGATCTGCTGATGCCAGGGCAACCCATGCAAGAGCAGCTAAGGTGGCTACACTAGTGGAAAGGGCTAAAGAGCTGTTAGGAAAGACACAGTCCTGAAGAAAGACCCTCCTTCTCATTAGAGTGGGCAGCAAGAGGTCATGGTGAAATGCTCCTCGTATCCCCTCAGAAGAGCAAAGATCTGCAGACGTATCCCCAGACAGTAACGATGTCACCTCTGGTTTGGTTCCTGGCCCTCATCCCATTGGCAGGAGGTGGTAACGATGTCACCTCTGGTTTGGTTCCCGGCAGGAGGTAAAGAGCGCAATGCACCAGGCATGCCCTGCAGCGACGAGGGAAACAGCAAACTGCTCAGCACCTCAGCACCACATCTGTCTTGGACACTTCACGTATTCTCTGGTACACACACACGGGAGAGAAAAAGCAAACAAACGAAAAAACTTTAAAAAAACCCTGAAGAGCCAATCAGCTCCAGCAACTTCTAAAAATCCTCCTTTGGTCCGATAAATAACGCGCGACTGTGGACAACAGAATTCGCCGTCAGACAAGAGACATCTTAGTTTTAAAGCAAAAGCAACTACTGCAGCCAACTGAGTACTTCAAAAGAAGAAACTTATTCATCATTTTGCACCATTTCTCTGCTCATATGTTGGTTGTCAATGTAACAAGTGTCTGTGCACAAATATGATCATTACTCTTAATTTCTAACACCAGTCTTCAGCTTATACCTCTTGGCCCACAGATCTCCACTGGTTTTGTGCTGCCCAGGCTGCTCCTTCTGTCCCTGCGCGATGGTGTTTCTGCTGACAGGGTTGCTGGTGTGACTGACGAGCACGATGGCACTAGTTACATATTTTACAACCAGGATGCAGTATGCGTTAGGTGAATCTCAAGGTAAGTGTTTGGTTTCAGGTAGTTGATAGAACTACAGAGGCAAAAGCCCTCTGTGTTTGCAGAATGCCAGGGAAACACAAACCTGAACCAAACCTGCGCACAAAAATGCATCAGTGGGTTTCAGTCTGGGGCCAATTCAGAGCCATCAGAACATATAAAAGCAGTTCCAGAAGATACTACTGGCATTTCAAGGCACTTCCGAATAGCCATAAAATGATGCCACCCCTCTGATTTCACTGGTGTTACCAATGCAATTACCCTCTTGCATTCATTGCACTTACGCCGCTAAGATGAAGATCTGCAACAGCACATCTTCCAAATGCTGTGATTAGCAGAGCTCTAAGATGAGTCTACTGTTCCATCTTCTCCTTTGTTAAAGTATTTCACCTGAAATTAAAAAATGTTAAACCCCATCCCACTGCCCAAAGGGTTCAACAGCAAATCAGAGGCCCGAGTCAGAGCTGGGCCTCCCCGCGGGCTGGCGCGGAGCTTTCTCCAGCTTCCAGTAATGATTTCATGCTCCTGTTGGCTCTTTTCCCTCCATGCAGAGACACCTCCTGGTTTCCCCGTTTTTCTCCGAAGAAGTCTGCGCTTCAAAGAAGACTTGTGCAGCTGGATGCGAGGCGGGAAGAACACTGGTCAGAAATTGCTGCTCAAGGATGCCCGTTATTTTATAGCACTTTCTTTCCCCCTGTAACACAGCTGGATGTCTGAGCCAGCGGCGGGAAAGACCGTCATCTACCACATTTGTCACCAAGCTTGATAGATAGTATTCCCAAGCCAATGCCATAAATGCTGTTTGGAAATTGCAAAGCCAGGCTGCTGCTGCTGCTGGTCTGGCCAAAAAAGAATTAATTTATAATCATGAATATAAATTTCATAGATAGTATTATTGTCATTCTGCTTTTGAGTTATAGGACATATGGGGAGTGGCTTGTGGAACAGAAGCAGTGTCACCATAATTCAGTGCAATTCCAGTGACAATCGCCCCATCCATCACGTAGGTGTAAATCAATCCATTTGGCACGTTGCAGGGACAGGCCTCACCTCTCCCAGGTTGGGGGAGAAGGGGGAGATTCAGGTGTTAATGGCCGTGCTGACTAAGGCTGCTTTTATTGCAGATCTCAGCCCCGCTTCATGAATGTATTTCCAACCACACTCCGATCAACCGCATGACACTGCCGGGCGGCTACGTGCACGTTTTAAAAATCCCACATCATTCATCCCGGTCTGTCTTCCATCCCCGCTGCCCGGCTACAGGTTAAATCACTGGACTTCCTAAATGAATGATAGTTGACAAACTACAGTAAACTTACTGTCCTGCCTGAAATGACATTAATCCAACTGGAGTCCAATATATTCAAAGGTCTCTCTGAAATGCCATGAATTAGGGAGCAGATCTTTCCCATTAATGTATCTTAGTCCCTCCCAAAGGCAACTGGCCCCAGGGAAAAATAAAAAACAGTGGAGTCTCAGTGCCACTGAGCGAGCATGTAATGGCTTTGAGAGCACACTGCTGTGAGGAAGAATGCGGGAGCATCGGGAAGCAATGGCTTGCGGGGGCAGGAAGAGGATGGAAACCAATGGAAAGTCATTTTGGGAAGCAGAGTTATATAGTTAGGCAACCTATTGTTCACCGTAATGAAAAGGCATGACTATTCATGAGCGTGCTGCAGTACGCAGGCTGCCAATTACCCAATCAAGGGACATGCTCGCTCAGCCATGGTTGAGGGCAGTACCCATAATATTTTATTGCTATTAAGCCTCGACTTTGCATGTTTTTATATAGACTATAGGGTGTTTAATAGCCATGCAAAGCTATGACTTTCTTGCATACATTACAGACGGGCATAAGAGGATAAATCCTACTGCAAGCTGCCCACGCTAACCCTGCCGTTGTCACTGGAAATATGTAGGGGTAGAGTGGAGGGTCCCTCGGAGTTGGCTGAATGGGTCGTGTATGCAAAATCTCATCCATTTTGTGCAAATGTTACAAAGCTCTGCAGGAGGTAGTGTCAGAGCGTCGGCTGCAGCAGCGGAACATTTGGGTCGAAATAAAGATGTCATTTTTTAAAAGTCAGTAAGGAGAATTATGTTTTGAAACATCCAGAAAAATAAACAGTAATCCAAAATGGTAAAAGAGAATGAGATGCTTTTGGCAGAGTGAGATTTAAATACATTCTCATAGTTTAGTGTTATCCATTCAATTTTATAATTCCAGGGAATAATATTTCAGATACTAATATCCTCGGAGACAGGGTCAAGCTATAAAGCCGGTTTCACGCTGAATCCAAATCACTGAGATGTTTGTGCAGTCTGACCTACAGTCTAGGATCAGCTGTTTATAAGAAGGGAGCACATTCCCAACTGGAATCTGGACCCAGTAACTTCCAAGTTTGGGAGTGTTATAGTGGGAGGTTCTGGTTCGTGCCCTTTCCAGCTAACACCGTCCTGTTTCGTTTACCAGTAGCTTTAAAAGTAAAATGGAAAAAATCACTGAAAATCTCTCTATACCCTGTTCAGTATGTATGCTTGCATTTTATTAATTGCTACTAACAACACTGTAGCATGTCTTTAAGATGTTTCCCTTTTTAAGAATGGGGCAATTATAATACTTGACTTCCCTATTTTTCCTGCTTCTTCCGAGTGGACCCTTTCAATGGTGTCAAGTATTTTTTGACTTTGATAAAAATGTATTGAGAGTCAGGATCATCTCTTAATAGTTCACATTTCTATTTAATAACCTGCTGCAATGTCAAAAGATACAACCATCATATTGAGGTTCCAAGAAGTATTATGCACTGCCACCCGATCTATTGATGCACATCAGACATGTCCATGTTATTCCATATTCTGTCCATTCCAAAGAAAGGCTAAAGGAGACAGAGGGTGCAGATCCTGTTAGGTGCAGCCTCTGACACTATCACTATCAATTGTCTTTTGCTAGCACTGATCATCACCTCAATTATCTGGTGTCCAGCCTACCTGATAGGTTTTTGCAAACTATAACTCTTCTGTCGATGAACATGGAATAATGACAGCCAGGGGCAGATGGACAGAATACAAAAGAGATCAACCTAAAAGTATTATCCGCACGCACACGCACACACAGCCCGACGTGTGTCGGTGCCTCTAAATTAATCAAAAGCTGGAACAATTCAATGTGTCCTGTTGTGTTCTTACAATGCGCCATTACCATATACAAACTAGAAGAACTCGGTTAAAAATGCCCTGAATCAATCTTTTTCTTCCTCTCTTTGTTATTTTATTCTCCAGCCTGTTCAATGTACAAAACACATTAGAAAACAGCACCAAAAAGAAAAAAAAGAACAGCTAGGAAATGTTTGGAAAAACATTTGGAACAGCTATTGGATGTTCAATTAATAGGAGAAGAAAACTGTTTTTTGTAAAAGTATTATGATCAGCACGGTTTGAATTTAAAGGACTTTTTCTTTCCTGAATAATTCCAATATCACAGTCTTGAATCAAGGAATGAAAAGAATCAAACATGTTCTTGGAGTCAGCACTGCAGCTGCAGCTGTAAATTTTTACCCATACGATATTCCACACAACAGGAAAAAATGGATTTTAGTGCAATATTAATTGAAGTTTTGCCAGTATAAGGTTCATGAGGTTAATTTGAAAAGAATACATTACCAATATATTTATAGCATTTAAATAAATTAGGATTACACTTCACACATCAATAACAGCTGCTAAATAATATTTTTATTCTATGTAAATTCTAACCATTCATCTCTGTTGTATAACAAATGACCATAATTATGGTGCTTCATTGGGAGGAAGGTCATTGGTAATCTTGTAATTTCTCATTGGTGTAAAAAGAGAAAACAGAACTGTTTGTGATGAATGTATTCAACCTTTTGCATACTTTGCTGCCTGGGACAATGCATTAAAATGCAGCAAGAAATTAAGTTCTTCACTTACACAGCATTTTTAATCTAGTGCTGTTGATTTGTTGTAACCAAGGCATTTAGAGTGCTTTCTCAGGGGACTTTTTTCCTGTATATTTTGGATTTTCTGCCGTGGAAACTAACAAGGTTCAAACAGTCACAACAGCTCCCCCCTCCCCAAAAGCTTCACCAGAGCTGGAAATCACAAGCTTAAAGCAATTAGAAGCTATTTTTGACTTGCAGTCCATACATTTTAGATCACTAAGGAACGTAATCAAATCAATGTCATGAAATCATCAAATTGTAAAGAATGGATGAGTAGAAGAGAGGAAGCAGCCTTTTTGATAAACTTGCTTTCCAGTAGTCCCTGAATGGAGATTAAATTACTAAAATAGACTTGTAGATGGACATAGTTTTTGCTGGTTCTACCTTCATTTTATATCAAGTAATTTCCAAACTACAAAAAATAAAGGAAGGAATCCCCACATTTGTTAGAGGACTCAAAAGTATTTAGGAAGATGCTCTTTCCTGCTGTAAAATAACTAAGACACCAGTAAGAAAATCTTACAGTGAAATTACTTATTAAAATAGGCAAAACACTGTTTAACTTGAGCACAAAATTGTGGAGTTCTCATTGTATAACCACATACTGCGATTTCTAGTGGAATATATGGTGATTGCATGACCTTAATATATGTTCATGAACTCAGTGGATTGGTTGTTAATTCATAGAGAGAAAAACACTCAAAATGAGCAGTACCCTATATCCGGACTGTAATTGCTACCGTCGATGCTGGACAGGTCCTCAGTAGCTGGGATTCATGCGAAGGGAATTCTTTTTAATGAAGCTTGGATTTAATCCCATTATTCTAATAAAGTGTAATCAATTGACGCAGCAAATCTGAAGGTCTAGTTCAGCTGCTGATTAGAGTTTGGTTGTTTTTAAGGCAAGGGATCCAACGGAAGGAAAGGAAGTTAATAAGCTTTAGGGCTGCTAATCCCCACTTCCTGGAGCGAGGCTGCAGTTTGAAGGAGGGCAATTTGGAAGCTGTCTTAGCATAAATCCAACGCAGCTCTGTGGCTGTCCAAGGGGAAGAAGCCCCTCAGCATTCACCAAGACACGCTTCAAGGAGATTCTACTCTTAATCCAATTTACTCAGCCGAATAAGTCCCACTGCTTCAGCTTGCCAACAAATTAAAATCCAGCTTCATAAAAACACCTTGAATTTGGAAGGTATTGGCTGGCCTGCTAGACTTGAAACTTCATTTATTCTGGCTAACTTCTCAATTATCTTCCCAGCAGTGGAGATGTGTAAAAGTGCAAAAATCAATAGGATTCTATTCCCTTTCTATTGGAAAGGGAAAAATTAATGAGATAGGACACTCTCTTAATCAGAAATAAATGTTTTAATTCAGATAATGACATAGTTTTCCCTCGCTGAAGGATGACAAATGCTGGGCTGCACCCCCAGCAGAAGCAGTTTCAATTTTATTGTAAATATAAAAGGTATTGATCGGGGAGATGCACAAACCCTATTGCTTACAAAAGCCATTCAGGGGGACTGGGAAAACTATTAAGCACTGGGTCAGAAATCAATAAACAACACTGAAATGTAGCAGAGGTCGCCCTAAGGCTTCGTGGCGTCTTCGAAAGGCAAGTGGCAGAAATAGTGACAGAAATGTCTCTTGTGGAGCAATGTTAGGGATGAAGGGGTCACGCGTTTAATCTCTTCGGAGCTCTGACAGGTCCGTGGAACAGGACTAATGTAGTCCTTCCTTGCTCCCTCGGATTTAAATACATGCTGATTCATCGGACAGTGAGAGCCGCGGCAGTTCTGGGCCATGCAAAAATATTGGCTTGGAAAATATGGTAGGAGTATGTTGGTGTCACATTGCTTATGTGGAAGGGATTTTAATTTGAGCTTTTTTTTTCCCCTCTTTAGAAAAACAGGAGCACAAAAGCACAAAGAAGTCTCTGAAATCAGGGTCTTCCAGCATGCAGTTCTGAAGATGGAATTGAAGACAACTTTTAAAGATGTAAGATTTCAAGATGGAATAAAAAAAAAAAAACAGGTATTGTTTTCATTGTGAAAGTTATCCAGTAGCTGTATTAACAACCAGTGTATTTTTTCCTTTCTGTTCAAAAGGTGCGTTCATTAGAAAACGTGACTTTCTGTGCCCCAAATCACTTCTCCTTGAGCAAACCAGAACGACCTCAGTACTTGCTCTCTCATGGTGTTCAGTTTGATAGTGCTGCACCCCGTCCCAACTTGAATCTGTTAAAATAACTGTGATCAACACCCGCCGCTCCTGCTCCCTACACAGCCAAGAGCCACTACCTAGGGAGAAGGAAAACACAAGGGAAAGAAGGGCCTGTTCATGAGGACGGGAGCTGATTTTTTGAGGAAGGTTTAAAGCGAGGTATGGAAACTTTGACCAACATCATTCCAGAAGCAGAGCCGGAGCTCCCAAAAATAGACAGCAGCAACAGCACCTCGTGCACCTGGAAACACAGCTCCCCCCTTGACATGGGTGCGATTATAAGATTGCTTAGGGTCAGGTTGCCCATCAGTAGGTGAAGCGTTCAGGTGCTGAGGATTTCAGTTTCATCTCACCTCAGATATTATGTCAGCTCCGTGTCATTTCCATCCGCCGGAATGATTTGAGGGCTCGCCGCGTCCCCTGTTATTGCGGTCACTTGACCCCAGATGTAACTTCTGTTTAATACCAGCATTTTAACAAAGTCGAGGAGCAGCTCGCGCACCCGGAGCCGCTGCCTGACCTTTCCCTGCCTCCAACCCGCCAATTGGCTCCGGCACGAGGTTCCGCTGCCCCCTCCATTTGCAACAAATGAATGTTAAGGCCTCAGTGAATTGGCTCACATTTGGAGTTATATTTTTTCATTGCCACAAGCATTTTAAAATTGAATCCCCTTTTTATATTTTGTTCTGAAGTAATGGTATTTTTCCTGTCGCATTTGGTTTGGGAGCATAGAAATGGTTTTGTTCTTAAAAACAATATTCAGACTGGTTTCATACTAATTTTAAATACGTGGCATTAAGGGAGGACATGTAAAGAGCAAAGTGCCTTTGCACTACAAAAAGGAGCACTTCATACTTCCTAACGAAACCATTTACTTTTTATTAACTGGGCACACCTAAACCTGCAACAGAAGTAGAAATAAACTTTTAAAATAAACTTTTAAAATAAACTTGGACAGCGTGTCTTACTTTCAGTCGCAGCAGGACACGTGTTAGCAACAAAACGCACCCACGCAGACGAGGCCCTCGTTAGCGCGCCGCGACTCATTAATCACAGCTCCTGCCATAGGGACGCGTTACCGCGGGGGCTTCCCGAGCCGCAGCGAGCGGCCCCATCTTCCCAAATCCGTTATTATTCTGACCATGGTAATTCCTCGAGCTAACAGCTGCTCGGAGGACCCCCGAAGAGCTCCTCCTTTCCACGTGCTCCTTCCCATTTAGCGCGGGGAAAGGCACTGCTGCCTCCCTCCAGGGCCCGCTGAAAGGGAGTTTTCCATGGCGCCTGGTTACAGGAATGAAATAAAGGGTTTTGAATGAAGAGACACGTGGAGAACAGAAGCAGTTTTGTTGATATTGTGCCAATTAGTAAAACCTGGCTCGGATGTGGCCTGTTTTTCCAAGACGTGATCCTTAGG
Source organism: Tinamus guttatus (assembly GCF_000705375.1). The sequence continues at coordinate 43,561 of NW_010577204.1, read as the reverse complement.
ATCTTTTGAAAATCACACTCTGCCTACGAACACGGGAGCAGGAGCAGCCTGTGCCTACACTAGCGCACAGGGAGGCTTAAACCCACCTGGAGATGGTTTTGCAACATGAGCCGAGGGAGAAGAGGCTCCAAAACCATATCCCTGATCCAAGGAACTGTCCACAGGCTTTCTACTCACGTTACTGGGAAGGGGTCTCAGGAACAGCAGCTGCTGAGGAGATGAGGGCTTTTTTGGCAACGCAGATACCATTGGGGAAGATTACAAGTCCCACAGAAGCCACCTGCAGAGCCTACTTTCCAGCACTCCTCACTAAGTAGGAACAAATTCAAACATGGGAGATGATAGGCCCGTAACAAATGTCCTCATCTCTGCTACCTTCCCAAAAAGTACTGAATTAAATTAAAGTAATTATCTTTAAAATTAAAACACAAAATGCAGTGCGCTGTCTTCTGAAAGGAAGGCGTGAGAGAGCACAATCAGTCATTCAGTTCTGCAACTATTCTGGCCTCCCTCTCCTTACCCTAATGACTACTCCGGGTCTCAATAATCCATCTTCATATCCCTATTATGCCAGGCCCACCAAGCTCTCATATATGAAAATCTTAAAAATAATGGCTTAAAAATACGGCAATTATAGCAGGATAGGGCGCATACTTTCCAAAAAAGCAGATTTCCAAGCATTTGTTTGACTCCAGATGCTATGGTTTTGAAAAACACACTAAATGTTGCATGACCAAGATAAAATCCTGAAGGCTGGAAGCACCGTGGTGGCTAACCCTGCTTGGAAGGTTCCTGGGCTGGAGGCATTTAGCGTAACACACACCTTATTTCCTTGAGCTGACTTCTAATGAAAATTGCTTGTAAGAGGAAAAGAGAGATTGACAATGAGTCACTGTCATTACTAAGATCCCTCAAAAAGCACTGGAAAAGAGTGCATTTTGAGAAAACATTTATAATATTGACAGTTTATCACTAAATGCACTATTTGTTTGTTTTAAGTGACCATTTTTCACAGCCGTCTTTTAGGAAAAGAATTCAGACTGGGTTCATTTCTTCTGCTACTTACAGGGTAGGGTTTACCCTAAGTCAAAAAGACGAAGGTGGCAATAGGATAATGTTGCCTCATCGCTATCAGCCTGGCCTCCTCGTCACTGAAGTGCACCAAGTAGCTCTGCTCATCTTTACTTCTCAGGTAATATGTGGCTACAGCCTGTTTGTCCAGGGTGGCTGGTGCAGAAAAAACGTGAGGTTTCTTCCCTTGACAACTACGACGATGCTCATTTCCCAAAGGAATCATAAAATGCCACCCTTTTAGGTAGAAATTAAACAAATCCTCGTCCGCACCTCTGTATGGAATCAAAAGACAACCAAACAGGCCCCCTTGTTTGTTCTATTACCATAATATTCATTGCTAATCCTTGGCCCTTGCAAAAGAGGTTCTTTGCACGTTGGTCACGTATTGAGAAGCTTTGCCTGGAATATCAGGAAGGGATGGGGGAGTATTCTTTTCCAGCCTCCAGAACTCACTTTTTGCGGCGCGTTGCAAAGTGCACACACACACACAAATCCTTCTTCAGATTTAACAGAATTACTAAATGCAGAATCTTACTTTTTGTTCTCCCTATCTTATACGGAATAAAGAACACCCAAATCAACTGCCGTGAGCAAAGTAACCATTAGAATTAACTTTTGAGGGAGGAAGTGTGTTTTTAACAATACGGTGTTTTCAATATGTTCCTACTAAATCCCGAGGATACAAACTAGTATCTCCATGCAAAGCAGGTTTTACAGAAGAAATGATACCTGGTATTTCACTGACTTTGAGAATATCTGCAGGTTTGACTATCGTCCTTTACGGCGTCGTGCCACGCTTCACCCAGCCCACATTTGTCACCCTAAAATCCAACCTTATTTATGACAGTAGTGATTAAATTTTCTTTGAATTTAATGAGGTTAAATATGTCCTTCTCGCACATTAAGTGAGAAATTTTAACAGTGCATTCCAGAAGAAGGACAAATTTAAGCCTGAGCTTATAGTTGAACTTAAATAATTTGCTGAATTACCACTTAAATCTTTAGTCTTCTTTTAGGCTCTAAGAGCTGTCCTCTGACTGTACAATGATTTCACCGTGGAGAGCCCCATCAGCAGCAGTTTAATCAACACCAAAAGCAGGACTGTGGATTAGCTGCAGTTTATAGTCCCTGTTCCCTTCTTTCTAGCAAGTTACACACTTATATTTTCATTTTGCTACTCTTTAAATTAGAGAACACCACTCATTCAAAGAGCCATTTATACTTTTTATCTTTTCCATAAACATTGCCAATTATTTTACTTTGAAAAGGTAACAGTTATAAAGCACTCACTGATATCTGTAAGGCTGCAAAAAGCATCTTAACTCCTGGTTTTGCTTCACTCTAATAAATGGGCTGTATTTCACCCACTGGCGTAACGCACCTCTGCTGTGCTCCAAGACAGCAGCTGCTCTGCTTAGCTAGACCAGCCATTTAGCAGAGCAAAGAAATTCTGTTGATCCAAGGAAAACCCAGGGAACAGGACCGTTCCCTCAGGAATTTAATTCCTTCCTGCTACACCCTTCATGGTGTCTGTCCTCCTTTCAAGTGATTTTAAGTGATGCTCTCCTTCTAGCAAACTCCCATTTTATTAGTTTAAATGGGAAAAGGTAAAGATTGACCTGAGCCTGCCTATGTCTGCGAGTGGAGGAGCCCCTTTCTAAAGGAGAAGCTACAGTGCGCACGTGATTTTGGCTGTCCTTGACATTTATAATTTACAAGAAGATGATTATTACCAACAATATCTGCGCTCGCTTTAAAACCAAAATAGGAAATGTCACTTTATGCTATATCCCTACCTGGATGTGATGCCAGCAAACACCTGAGAAACTGCAAGGATCTGGAGATAAATCAACTCACCGCTCTCTATGGAGCCTGACCCTGTCCTGGTGGGATACGGCGAGTCCCCGCAAAGGCAGGATGTCCTTCCTAAGAGAAATGGATTTCTGGTAATGTGAATGTGCCCATTAATTTCAAATAAGACGCTGTGTACATAAAGTTTCTGGAGTTCTGGGATAATATTGCCCTACCTATATCCAGTTTGGAGAGATAGATTAACTGGAAGAAGGATTTGCCATGCTATTCAATCCAAGAAAAATGCAGCAATATCTGGAACATAAATAGAGCAGCTTGGAAATGTGTTTTCTCTGTATAGAAAGTTACTAATGAAAAAAGAAAGTTAATTTATAGTGTTTGTCCTGAAAATAGTTCAAGACAGACAATATTTCAAGATTTAAAATAGCTCCCTGTGTTTTGAAATTAAAGATACCACTTTCTTCTGCCTTCTGATGTTTGATACGGAACATTGTGCTCAGAAACAAATGAATTATTATGAACCAAATGAAAGATTTTGAACAAAATATCCCAAATCATGGGAGATGGACACACACACAGAAACATCATGCAGAGCTTTGCTTCTGCTTTTTTCCCCAAGATAATGTAAAACAAAACTTTTTCTTACTGTAAAGAAATTCCTACAGTGAGCATCAG
>NW_010577204.1:0-35000 GCF_000705375.1 Tinamus guttatus | reverse complement strand
TTCGAATAATTTCCAGGCGCTTAAAAACAAAGGCAGGAGGGAAACTCGCCCCGAGTCCCGCTCATGATTACACTCACCGGGCTGCTGTTCGTTGAGCTCGGCTGGAGTCTAGGATGCAGCCACCGGAGCATCTCCTATGACTGTATAAAATGGGTTTAATTGGCATGAAAAGGCACTAACAGAGCGCTAGTGGGGTTTCCATGAGCTGAGTGGATATCTTATTTACTTTGGTTGAGCTGCAGGACAGGACGAAGGTGGCGGGGACGCGCGTGGACGAGCCCGCGGGCTTTGGGGGGCCAGTTAAACCCCCGCGGGCTGCCCAGGCTCCGGCACTCGCAGTGCCACGAACCGCAAAACCCTCAGGAGAATGGTCTGCAAAATGTTTTCCTAATTACAATTTTGCAGATTTATGTTTAACACGGTTTGCCAGTTGTGAAATTGGCAATGACGATAATACAATTTGACGGGTATTTCATGTTAAAAAATATGCGTTTTTATAACATACTTTCCCCACAACCAAGCAGAAGGAGCTGATCTGAAAGAGAAGTTTAGTTTTTTTATGCTGCACCATGCTAACAGCCTTCTACATGCATACATACTTGCAGGCTTTCACTGTAATTTATATAGGAGTCCAGCCTGCATTAAGAATTGATGTGGCACTGTATATGTTGTATTACAGTCGCTCTAGTGAGTCTATGAGCTACCAGCTCCCTGCTGAGTACATACTTATGTCAATATTTCTGTTAATTGTTGCATTACAAATTGTTACATATCCCAGTGGTGGGAGTTCACATTTATGCCTGCAGTGGAGCTGACAACACCTACACATGGTCCCAGGAGGCTTCAATATAGTGTGGGATTTGCCTTTTGAAAACGTTATCACAGTTTATCAGTCCAATGTCATCCCACTTAGCACTAATAGAACAGGCTCCTGCACTAGGCAGCGCGTTCCCCCGCTCGCCCTGCATGTACCAGAGACACTATGGGCTTATGGATCTATCTGCACGACGCTACTTAACCAAATCCAATGAAGTTTCAGTCGCTTCTTGTTTTTGCATTATTATATTACTTGATTATTTTATCCCTAAATAATCCCCTCTTCACGCTGTCACACAAGTTCATTAGCAGTGCATTGATGTTATGGAGATTCCTGCACGGGTAATAACCAGCAGAGGAGATATTTGAATTTTAAAAACAAATGGCATTCATTTGGTAAAATTCAATAGTATTATTGACTTCAGCAGAAGCAAGGTTTGCAAACCTGGGTCTTTGCAAAATAGCTAGATGTAATTTTATAATTTTACACAGGGGTCTCTGAAGGGCTGACCCAAGAGCGGGCTCTACCAGCCACGAGGAGCTGAGCACCGCGGTGTCTCCTCCCCGTGCCCTGGGCACCGGCTGCCCACCAAGACGCAGGGCAGCACCTTCTTACTGAGATAACGGCACGACGTCAAGTCTGTGGGAACGTTAATCTCTACTGTGCTCTGCAATTAGTGTAACTTCTTCCATTTCAATCAAGAGGACTCCTACTTGTCTGAACTAAAACAGGACAATGGGAAATCTCCCTCTGGTGAGAGTTGCATACAACTAACAGGCAAATTTGCTGTCCCCAAGTGAGGTGATGACGAGTTTCCAAACCGAGGTGGTAGGTTGGCCCCTGCTCTGTGAGAAAAACATGCAGTGGGACAAGGAATTTTTCCTCTCTCGGTTGTTGGGAGCCCCTGAGACCTCAGAGGGACCTGTTGGAGCCTCCCAGGCCTCCGAGGAGCAGCCCTGTCCCCAGCACCCTGGGCCCCCAGCATCACCTCCAGCCTCCCTGGCTGGGGGAGGGCGCCGGGGGCTCCTTGCCCCTGAAAACCCTCATAAATAGAGATTCCACAACAAGGAGACTCTGTGCGAAAGGCTAATTACAGCCTGGGGCTGCATTAACCTTTAGTGCGCGTTCCCCACTGAGATGTGTGTGAGGCAGCGCGCGTGTGCGCGAGGGTGCCAGGGAGCGCGAGCCGCCCCCTCCTTGCCCTTTATTTTCCCACTCTCCCACAGACCAATTTTGGGGGTCCGGAAAATCTCCTTCCCAGGCCACGGGTTTGTGTGAGGGGAAACTCAAGGGAGGATTCAGACCTTTTTTAGCTTCACAAAGGCAGAAACAACTGGCTTGTCCATGGAAAGCAGCTCGCAGAAAACCGTAATGTCCATGGAAAGCAAACAAATTCTCTCTGGAAAAGCAGGCGGAATGCAATTAATGTGACCAGGTGCATTGGTAAATATTATAACAGAGGTAAATTTGGTGCTAAGAAGTACCTGTGGTCCCTCCGTTTGTACAAAGGCTCATGGAGGTGGTGTAGAAATTTGGATTGATCCTCCTGTTTTTCCTGGATAGTTACTTGGAGTAGGTAAAATTAAAGAAAAAATAATGGAGACCACAGTAACTTAGCTGCTTAGGAGCTGGGCACTCCGGACCTTGAGATTCTTTGAGGGAAAAGGCTGAATTTAACCTGATTTGTGGTGTTCTTGACCATAAAATAATCCAGCAAAAATGAAGATACCCATTCTGGATGCATCACTCAAGCCAGCTGTCAATCTAATCCAATCTTTGGTTATTTGACATCTAGCAGAAAAGTTAATCAAAGCCAAATACAGTCCTACCTGATGAAGATGATAATGTCATACCCAGCCCAGCTGCCAGGATCCCAAATTTTACATGGAAGGTCTCCCAGTCGGCGGCAGACGCGGGCCAGGCTTGTCCCTGCATGTGGGACAAGCTCACTCCAAAGTAAATCTCATCACCTCTCACTGTGACTGCAAAAACCCTGTGGGGTTTGGGTTTTTTTTTTTCTGGAGTTGTCTTTGCAAATGTTTATTCCACTCAGTATCTTTATGTAATAAAACACACAAAATCTCAGCAAAACAGAAGAGCCTCCCATGCAAATGATAGATCCCTTTCAGAACAGGACTTGCCACTGAACATCCTCCTCTCCTTGGGGAGAGGATGAGGGGGAAACACATGGCAGATGTTAACCACCTACTTTAATGCCCTGCTTAGAGATATTTAAATACCGTGCTGTTGCGTGTGGCATACGAACATATGTACAAGAGTATATAGCAAAGTAGAAACATGATGTATTATTAACACAGGCTAATTCCTTTACATCTATTTAGAGGCATGGCAAAGGAAGAGCATACTGTGTATTCTCAGTGTAGCTCTTTTTGGGTATAAAGAGACCCTCCAAAGCAAATTCTTCAGCCCACTCTACTTCAAGAAATAGTAATCTAAAGCATCAGACATTTCCTATTAAAGTTTTAAAAACAGAGCTTTAAGTCATACATTACCTTGAATGCTTTAATATCTCATCTGATTCAGTAGGTTTTAAACCCCACAGAGGTCACATTTTGAAGCACAAGTCACTTTTTACAGCATCTCCAAACATTAAATAAAAATAAAAATTATTAGGAGGAATAGAGCCATCTGCAGAGGCTAATAATGTGTCAGCGATATTATTATTAATAATACTATTATTTCTGTTTCCTATTAGGCAGATCATGATTGCTAATGGCTATAAACTAGGAGTGATAGCCTTCATTGTGGCCCATCTGTGTTGCAGCCCGAGCGCAGTGCGAGGATCCACTTACAAACCAGTTGTCTGCCCTGACCCCGTTCCCACTGCAGCGGAGCCTGAAGCCTGGCGACGTCCAGCTCCAGTTCTGAGGGTGCTGTGACCAGGGCAGGGACAAGCACGAGCAGGGACGCCTGCAGATTTGCTCAAGGTGCCCCCTTCTGCTCCCAGCGTGGACAGCAAGGGCAGAAACGCATGGGGGACGGGGCAGGCGGCCGACAGAGGCGGCTGCTCCCCACTCACGGGGGGGACTTGCCCGTGAAAGAGCAAAACAGGTTTTAATTCAAACAGTTCTAGCATCATTATGACAAGCAGGAGACAGCATCTATTGTAAGGAAAAAAACCCAGCAAACACGGCGTAGGCAGCTCTTAATTAAACACTGCAACAAGGTAATTCTATTAATCGGTTCCACCAGCAGAATACAGAGCAGGAACGGTTTCCTCTTCTCCAAAGCCAAGTGCCTACACTCAGCACTGCCTTCCCCCCTCTGCCATACAGTTGTGGGTCATATTTAGTGCTGATGATTTGTAATTTATCCAACAGGTAGAGGCACATTTCCCTCAGGTAACATTTGTAAACAGAAATAAAGCTGCCGCTGTATTGTTTGCCTCGGAAACTCTGCAGTTCTAGTGTGCCATAGAGTAGGCAGCGATGTGAAACCAAGACCAGTGATAAAAAGAAACTGCAATTGTTTTTTTTAAGGTACAGCTCTAAAACTGTACTATGTGGATTTCCATGGTGTAGCAGCCCAGACAGAAATGACTTTTTTCCCCCTATAAGAGCTAGCTATCTGATTCTCTTTTGTTTCCCTTATTCCGATGTTCAGTTGCATTTTAGTGTTCAGAGCTATAAGGACGCATTGAAACTTATGGAGCCTGACATTTTAACTATCTCATCTTAGCATGATTCATCTCAATTTACTTTCTTCAAAAATGTAGCCTGGAAGAACATGAACCATTCTGGCTCACGGCTTGCTGGAAGGCCACGAGCTCCATTAACACGCTCGACACCAGGCACCTTCCAGGAGGGCTCCTTTGCAGAGGGTCTCATCCTGCGAAGGTCACGGTGGGAAACGCCGAGTGGCCTTTGTGGTCCAAAGCCACGGGACAGGGAGGGAGCTCAGCCCACCATGGAGTGTCCACCCCTTTCGTGTTCCTATGCTCTGCCATAGGAAGAGCAGGACAGCGTTTTCTACTCCACATCGGAGCATTAGGCAGAGCAGAGGAATCGCAATGGTTAAATAATGAGGAGATTAAAGGAGCCTCAATAAATGTGATGGGTTGATATGAGCTAACAAAACCATTCATCTGATATTACACAAGTGTCTGTTCTGAAAACACATGATTTGGGGACAATGGCCACAGTGTGACAAGTATTCCGGCGCAGATCCTCTGTGTACATCAAGTGTCATCGCTCTACTGAAGTCAACGGAGCTGTGACAACTTATACCCACGGGAGCTCTGCCCTTTTGTGCACAATTCTTGTAATAACGAAATTGCACCACACACAGAGCCCCGGCGGCGCGACCGTCCTGGCGCAAAGGGCTCTACCCATGGCAAGCTCGACGGCGGCCCCATTAATTGCGGAAGGAAGAGGCTTCCGTGCTGAGACTTGGCTTTCATTTAGATTCCCGATTCCTCTGTGCTCCGGCCGCAGAGATATGAACACGAGCATTAAACATCACTCATGCAGGCACCAGCGCAACGTGCCGTGAGCCCCCGGCACCATTGGGCTGTGCCGGTGAGCGGAGCGTCTCCCTGCAGCATTCCCAAGGCTTTCCCGGCCCGCTCCCCTTCTGCACGTGCAGTCGCCGATACAGTGGAACAATAATATATCACTAGACCTGACCCCTTGGCCTTTATGAATTATCTGTTTTAGAAAGACGTGAAACCACCTTTTATATCCAACATAATAGATATTTAGACATTGTAGATCAATAGTGAACAAGTTTTCTGGTTATAGTTAATGGGTGCCAGAGGGGCATTCTGACATTGACCTCTGACACCCGTGGTGACAAGAAATCTATAGAGAAAAAAAAATAGGACACACTGCCAGGTTTTAAAGTTATGAATATAGATCTACAGCGAATAATGGTAATTTTCATTGAGCAGAAATTTTTCATACTTTCCGTTCAGATGAATTTCTCCAAAATCCTTAATTCTGACCAATGTAAAATTAATAAGCGGCCCTTGGTGAACATGGGAAAACAACCGCTCTGCTGCATGACACGTTTTTCCATTTGTTACTGGTATGATATTGTTCTGCTGTCAAAGAAGACTTTTCCCTTTACCAAATAGGCTGTCATTTGTAATTCCAAAGCAGCACAGATTTGTTAAACCTGTGCCACAACATAATGGTTCTGGATAGGAAGAAATACGGGCTCCTGGATTTTAGGAAAAACTAATCGAAAATGGTTTTTAAAAGCAAGCGAGCTGATAGGATTGAATGCTTTGTTGTCTGACAAAACTGGCCGCTCATGTATGTTGCCACAGAAATGTAAACTTTGTCCCGTCGAGCAGAACGCAGCCCGCGCAAGCGGCGGGCGGCAGCAGCGCTTCTCAAAGCCTAAGGCCACCAATGTCCCCCCTGCGTGGCCGTGTCACCCTCCGGGAGCGCCACGGCGCGGCCTTCCTGCCGCTAAGCACCATTGAAAACACATTTGTCCCGGCTGTTCTTTTCTTTTTCTCCTCCTCTCCTCTTGTGCAAGATGAATCGCTGCTGGATCCAGACCGACTCCGAGGGCAAAGCCGGGTCTTGAGGAGGTAACCTACCTCCTATGGCTTAAACATTTTAATTAATTTTAACACTAATGCACAAATGAGAGTTAATCACTCTGCCGCAGTGCTTTCTAATTTACCAAGTTTATTCATTAAAACTTTCCTCACTGAACTTTGATTGAATGTCATGCTTTTTAAAAGGCCTCTCAAACAGCCTTAAGGCTTTTAAAACTGATGTCTCAGGCAACGGCTGAAACACTCTTTACAATTTGCTTCGCGAGGAAGAATGTGAAAGTTTGGTGGGTGAGGGACCGGGAGATGCCGGCTTTGTAAAAGGCTCCTTGGGCAGCGTAATAAAACACACTCCTTGCAAACACCCTGCTAAGCACCTACACTACTAAAGCTAAGTGAGAAACAGAACCAGCATGTCTCAACTTTTAGGAATTCTAGCCCTAAACAGCTCACAACGCCACAGTGTAAAACTGCCCACACGATCATCATGCTGCCTTTTGTCATTTAGTGCAAGAATGTAATATATGAGAGATGACTATTAATTTTATGAGATTGCTTTAGATTATACTTGTATGTTTTATTGCTGTGCTATATAACAAAAAGCACAGGGGTAATGTTATTTGTTTTAGATAATATATTTGCAATGTGTTTGCTAATCCAATTATTTTAGAATCAATATAATAAAATCTTAAGTACACAGTTTAGTCTATTAATTGCTATAACTAAAATCTGAAATTTATTGTCTAAATGGAGGTTCTTTACTTCAAATTAACTGAAGCAAAAGTAATCTTCACCTTTTTAATTAACTATGTTCAATATTCAGCAAAAAATACCTCACTTTTTCAGTTTGCTAATGAAAGCTGCAATCAGAAAGGCTGACACTCAATCATACATTTAATTAGCTTTTCTGAAGTCCTGTACATTTCTTGGATCTCTAAGCAAGTTTCAGTTAAGAAAATACTCTCTGCACACAGTTTTGTGGAAAACTGGTTAAACCATTTTATCCAGAATATAGAGAAGCAATACTTTTAAACAAATAAACAAACAAACAAACTCTTGGCATGTCTATAAAGTCACGGCCTCTGCCTCCTCCCTTCACGGTTGTTCAGGAGGATCCCCATGGTGATCCCCATGGCCCACGCTCTCCTTTACCAAACGCTGTGGGCTCCACAGTTCTGATTATTCCCATTTCCTATTACACTTTTCTACTTTTCTGCCTTCTTCCTCTGCTTTGAGAATCCGCTGAATTGCCAGCACAGAAGGTCCCTTAGGGCTGAAGCTGTCCTAAGGATCCAAGCATTCCCACCAGTGCTTCCTCCACTCCCCGCAAAGCCCCGTGTCACTGCGTGCAATTCAGGAAGTGTTTATAAATCACAAGCACTTCTACTATTTGAATCAATTTTAAATGCGCAAGTCCTGTAATTCTTGCCCACCCTATGGCCTTTGCACATTGCCTTATGCTTCACCCACTGCTCTACCGCTTTTCCTGTTATTTGTTTGTGATTTCCAGGAGCAGGAGCTCCAACAGGTCCCTGGGTAGAGTGAAAATCTGTTTTTGTGCATGTGAGGGAGACCGCTGACATGTCCAGGGAGTGTAAAGCACCTGGGACACCCAGGCTTCGCTGCACATTTTCAGGACAATTTATCCACTCACAAACAGTGGGTCTGACTTGCTGGGGATGCAACGGGCTTAGTCACTGCCCAGGAAGGGCAAGTCCTGGGTACCCTCCACATGCCCAGAACGGTGTTTGTGCAAGGACTCCTACCTGCGACACTCAGAGCAAGGCTGTGCTTTCACCAAGACCCCGTCCACTTCCAGCACAAACATGAGGACTGACAACAGGCCCTTGTGAATGCTGTCCATAGGACTCCAATCCCAGAAAACAGAAATGACTCCCGTCACTCTTGTTATCTCATCCACAACGAGCTCGGAACAGACTGGAGCAGACGTAGGCACAGGCCAGCTGTGTGATCCGTGTTCGTACAGAGTCTTGGTCAGATCTACAATTAGGGCATCTAGGTACTGCTGCAACCCAAGTACATACTCCCAATATCCAGCACAACCACCTCAGATTTGAGCCAGCCTCAAGTTTTGCCTTATCTACCTGTTACATCTCAGACCAAGGAATTCAATTATTAAAAAAGGCATTTTAAGCTAGCTTTCCTTTTGCACCTGGGAATGCTTTCAGTTCTCCTTACATCTCTCTTTCCTGAACTCCTGGGGTAACTTCTCACTTGCTTGGATTGTGCTGACAGTTGCACTGGCTTTTTCAGAGTCAGCCAGACATTATGATTTCTCCTAGAATTCCTCTTTTAAGATCCTCACATCAGTATCTTCTTAATTACATGTTCTCCTGCTTATTCATATGTTGTTACATTAAAGGCTTTCTGGGTCCTTCTACCTTTTCATGTAAACATGCCTATTAGTGCACTGCACTTTGGATGAAAATTGCTCATCAGCTTTTTAGGAATGATTACAGAGTTTCACTTACCTTCCTGGGAAATTTATGAATCAATATTTTCAGCTTCATTGCTGCCCAGATCCTGTGAAACAATCCTTATGTTAAAACCTTTCTATGGGCTAATCAAAATGAGAGTACTTCTGAATTGGCTTACCTCATTATGGAGGGCGGCACCATGACACATGCAGAAATGTGCCACGAGTTCGTTCTTTCACGACCAAACAGGAAAGTTTAGTAGGATACTGAGTGCAGACCCCTGCTGAATTACTCCCTCTCTCTTTTCCTTGGCAGTGCTTATATCCTAAGACTTCTCAGACTGCCTCTTCTTGACTCCAGATTACAGATTTAAGCAAACAGACAGTTCCCAGTGACTGTCTAAAACCCCAATACACCAACTGTGTACTCATTTCCATATATGTATGTGTCATATTTTATAAAATGTCCAAGACGAAAACTCCACTTCATTGAAATATAAATGCTTATAACCAAAGATTTACAGCAGCCATTTTCTATAACCTGGGTGAATACTTGCATCCAAATCTCAAGAAGTGAAATCTTTTGATGAAGCTCCCCAGCTTAGTCATGACTGCACAGAGCTCCCCTAAATTAATTTCCCATAGGAAATATATTTGTAGGAATTCAACTATGTCAGCAGGCGCTTCCCAAACAAACAAAACAAGCTACTTGTCTTCAAGTACATAAGTAATGCTCACCCAACTCTAGTCATTACCTAGCAATGAAAAATTGACAATAGGCTTATTAGGATAATATACTTAATTAATAGAAATGTTAAATGATTCTCCATTAACCTGCATTTGCTCAGGATGCCTGAGGGTTCATTGGTTAGAACTGCACTTACTGCTCCTATGAGATGTCAGAAAGAGGAAAATGGAGGTCCACGCCGCTGTTGGATTCACAGTATGACCTTAATGGTATTCAAAGCTTTAAACAGGAAGGAAGATACAGAGAAGGTAGAAATAAGGTATCTTGAGTTAACTAAAAGGATTATGACAGACTACAGACTACTATCCTTTTTGTAAGATAACTGCTATCTTTATATCAGTTGTTCCAAAATGTTTTGGACTGGAGGCATCTGTTCATCTTTAATACTTCTCACAGTTCAGCATCCTTCCCTAACTATGAAAATTTAACTGCACAGCACTACAAGTGTCCATCCAGCACACACGTAGGATGCACAGCACCACGCGGGGAGTCAGCCGCCGTCTGGATGCCCTTGACTTGGGCAAATAGAGGGCACAAACACCTCATGTCCTGAAGTTCTGGAAAGCATGTTCACATTAGAAGCTACAGATGTAATAGATGTGGTTTAGCAGAGCATTTGTAGAATGTAGCGCAATCTGATTCCAGGAAAATATCACCAGGTCGTTAATGAGAAGAATCAGAGAAGTATATGGTACTTTATTAATGACTGTGGTGCATAGACAGGGGAGGCACTGATGAATTTTGTGGAAGGTGGAAGCCTGTGTTGATACAGAGGATGTCAGCAGCTGAACTCCAGCTCTGGAGGGTTGGCCTCAAAGAATTCCCCCTCTATAAAAGAATGTGACTTGTCTCCTTTTGTTACATAACCTGAGAGTAGTTCAGGCATTAATAACAGTACAGTTAAAAAGGAAAAAAGATCCTACACCTCATTATCTGGCTTCCTGTTTGAGAGATGGTGTGAGACCAAATTAGTGTATGTTTGGAAAGCACACAGGTAAGAGTTAAGCATTGCTGTAGAGATGCTAATTTAGAATTAAATAGATCACTAGGAACCAAGTTCACCAACAATCAATCTGAATTCAGTCACCTGGAACCCCCAGCAAGGCTTTGATGCTACAGAAATTTCCTGGATTCTTCTTCCTAAATGTCTTCCTGTAGGTATGCAGAATTACCTACCACTAATATGATGTGACAATATATGTTATTTCCTTGCAAGGTATATAGGGATGGATGAGGGATGGATATAAATTGATAGGCTGAATTCTGACTTTTAAAACTCCGGTTTCAGAATGGATCCTCACACACACATCCAAATTTTATGGCTTCAGGGTAACTCTTGTTAAATAATGTTTACAAAATGGCGAAATGAATAAAGTCACTGGAGTCCCACCCAAAGCTCTGCAACAACATACACACTCGACAAGGAATTGAATGGATGAGCGATTGAGAAAGTTAACCAAAAACACATTTTCTTCTTTAAAGAAATATTTTATACTGACAGATTTTGGATTGCATGCTCTTTGAAATACTGAGGCTATCACAGCATCTTCCCAGAGAAAAAAACAGCAAAGGCCAGCAGTGGTAAGGGCGAAATACGTGACATACATATATACAAACACATCTCGGTATATGCACACAAATATAGCACACAGCACACCCACAAAGTATCAATACACCTCTGAAAATAATACATACTTCAGTAAAAATAGGAAAAGAAAGATTTACTTCAATCTGCATAGCTGCTGGGACCTTGGAGGGGAAGGGGAAAGGGGGAGGATGCTGGAGGAGAACTCAGGAGGGGGCTGTTTGTGTGTCCAGGCTGTAATTAGTAGTTCTACACCGTTTCAGGACCAAATCCAAGTTTCATTTTGAGCTACTTTAAGTTAAATTTTAAAATAATTTAATTCAACATAAGTAACAGAGAAATTTAACATATCTAAGACAAGGAGAAATCCAGTGAAAATAAGGACCTAAGTTAAAAAATGTAGATTGAAGTCTTGGTTTTGCTGCATGCAACTTTAAAACAGTGAGGATGAGGAATCATGAATCTGGTTTGATCAGTCCAGACTCCAAACAGAGGAGTTTTACTTTTTTTCCTTACTGCTTAAGTAACATCTCCTGTCTTGCCACAATCTAAGGACTGATGCATTGGGTTGCAGTTAAACTTACCTGATTATATGATTTTTATTGCATTAGTCAAATGATCATAAAATGCAGACTAGCTAAGAAACGTTATGTCTAGAAATACGTAACTAAGAGAAAGTGACCCCTGCTTAGTTAACCAAAAACAGGATGGATTGGGATGAAAGAACTGTTTTTTACTTTCTCTCCTATAACATACTTGCAAAAGAAAGAGATTCTTTAAAGGTTTAACAAAGAAGGCAGCATGAGTTATCCCCCCAGCAGGCTTCCGTTAACTAACATTAAGTAAAATTCTGATTAAGCCAAGATAACCTGTGGTCTTTAACACGACCTATATCAATTTAAAGCCAGATTTCATTTATATGAGTCTTCAAGTAAAAAGTACAAAACTCCACGTTCTCTAAAATTTTACCATGAGTTTAAATGAATAATTTTCTTCGTAATGACAAATCAGAAACGAAAGAGAATGAAAAAGCCGGAGAGAAAGAGGGACTCTGCTCTAATTCCTAGGGGAAAGAGATCTACTCAGGGAGCACCCTGGAATCAAGCCCTTTGTTTTTGCATCTAAATATAGAGTTAGAGGTGAGGACTCAAAGAGTTAAAAAATGCAAGTATTAAGCCAGAATAGGGTATTGTCACCTCCCTTGATTGCTTTGAAAACTCTCTAGCTCAGTTGTTACCTGGAGTCAGCAGGATGCAGGTTTAACACAGCACTTGTGATCAGCACCTCGGCTTCCTTTTCTGTAAAACGCTGTTAACACCATCTCAGAGGAGTCCTGCAACATGAATGAGAACTTCTAACCATCTTAATAATGTTAGGAATACTTCCAAACATACTTTTTTTTTCTTTTAAGTCAACAGTGCATTAAAAAAGGCAGAAAATTAATTCTCTCAAATGTCTTCAGTAATTGAACAGAATTTCTAGTAACTACTAGATCTTTAGAATGAAAAAATATCTCCTGATTTTCCCATTATAATCGAAAAACTCTCATTAGCTTCTTCAATTCATTTAATATAATTTCCCCCTCCTTACAAGTTTTTAGGTGATGAAAAAGATTAAAAATGATCCCATAACAATCTGTACAGTATTTTACATTCACTGACCTTTTATGTAATTTGATATGTTCCTTTGGATGTCTATTCCAAGTATGTTGGGTGAGAGCTTGATTTATCAACAGTGTATGCACACAGGGTTTTTATGTACTTTGTTCACATCATCAGGCTTCTTTTGTAGTCACTTACAGTCTATCAGCGATTCATTAAGGTACTTTTCTTTTTTGTAAAAACTGTCCTTCCTTTTTTATGCTTCCATACTATTTTTTTTTTTTTAGAACTGAAAACTTTCAAATACTGGGTCTGTGATCTCTGTTATGGGGTCCCTTGCTTGTACTTGTACTTATTATGGATCTCAAGGCTATGTAGAAGAGGGACAGATTTGTTCTGAATGAACATTTTTGACGGAAATCCAGTTCTTCCCTTACCTCTTCAGCGTTAGGTAACAGATGACCACTCTTCCCAGCTGAAATTCACAGCAAACATCTTTGGAAGAGCAGGTTCTTGGTTCTTTCTCCTGACCAACATCAGGCAATGAACCTGATGAGCTGCCAGAACCTGAGAGATGCTCCCAAGTGCACTGGGCAACTGAGAGAGAACCACAGAAATCTGATTTGGTTTCTCCTGCCCTTGTGTATGTTCTCTTGGAAGCGATGCAGTTTAGCCTGGGTTACTATGCTCTTATGAGCAACAACAGAGCACCAAACACTATTACTGGGAACTCTGGAAGGTGTTTGCTGTGCACACCTGATAATATCCATGCTATGGAGCTCTTTGGATCTCTGACTCCCTAAATATCACACCCACAATAACTGAATCATACAAATTTCAGCAGACAGATGTACATGAAAACTCGGCTGCAAAGAGAAGAGAGCAGGCAGTGTATAAGGCACATTTTATGCTCTTAGCCTCTGATATAACTCGATTCCATTCTTCAAGCTGCAAATGACCTTTTAGTGGCTGTCATTCATTTTCTGCCTCCTATTTTCCATTTCATTTTTTGAGCTAAAATATACCTTCTTCTGTGTTTTATTTTTTATTTTTGGTATAGCAGAAAGGATTTTTTTTCCCTTGCCTATACTAAGACTTTAAGAATAGCACAGTAGGTGAGGAAGGAAAGAACTTAAAAATTGAAAGCTTCTACCACTCCTCGTATGGGTTAGCAGTGGCTAGATATCCAGCTGGTTCAGTACATAAGAAATGGGAGTCTTGTTTGAACACGTAAGAAATGGGAGTCTTGTTTGGATGAGAAGAGGAAGGAGGTCTCCAGGAGGTACCTACAGCTCTTGGTGACTGACATGAAGAAACACTTTAAGTCATTCAGCACATAGCTCCACATAGGGTATAGCCCGGAAATGGGTGTACAAGGTTTATCGAGGCTACAAGCAGACAGAGTGTGTTCCAGAAATGGGTTTATAGAGCTTTGCATTAAACCTGGATCAAGGTGCAGACATTGCGGTTTGAGCTCATTTCTACAAAAAAAATAAGGGAAGGATCTTCGACCACCATGCGATTTTTAACAACACACTGCTAGACACAGAGAAGTCACTTTTCAGTCCCACTTTTCAATCCCAGACTGCAGCAAATCTCCCACTAAATCACCCTGAGAGCAGCTAGAGCTCTGTGAGTGCACACAGATTACTTTTTCTCTGCCAAATCACACACAGTGCTGTTTGGTAGCCTTAACTTCTGTGCATGGGGAAGTCGGAGGGATCCTCTCTTCCCCCAACAGAGAACAAACAAAAGAAATTTGTAATTTTCAGGGCAATACGAATTTGTAAGTCTTTTTTAGGGAAAACAAAAACAACAACAACAAAACACACACACACACAAAAAAGTAAGTGCTGTTCCAATCTTGGATGCTTTCTGATTGTGAGGGCTGCCCAGGCTCCCACTCTTCCTGGTAAATAGTGCCACGGGAAGTGCTTTCTGTGGGGGGAAACTGGAATAATCCTCCTGCACTGCTGAATCTCAGAGTGAGGAGAAGCTCTAACACCCGTCAGTAAGGCAGGTGTCAGTGTTATGTAATATTGCTTGTGAAGGCAGCTTCGAGATCCAGCTTGGAGCCCAGAGGAACCATGCAGGAGATGCAACGTCCTGAGGATGCTTTGGCATTCTCAACAAGAAGTTGTGTGAGAGATCCTCATTAAGCAAACATTTCTGCTGGTGCTATGTCCTACAAGGACACAGGTCCATAGCTACCACCTGGCACTTCTTGCCTGCAGCTGCTCTGCCAAATCAAGCTTCAGAAACCTGACTCTTTTACCAGTGCCCTTCCAGCTTCAGCTACATCCTGCATTGCAGGGAATGGGAATTTTTCAGAGTTCCCCCTTCTGTCTCCTACTTAGGCAAACCCAACATCTCTGTGAGGTCTGTTCTTGACTTCCACAAGTACAACCAGAGCTGCTTTGAGCCCAGCTAGTTCCTTCCACTGTCTCTTCAGAGCTGCACAGGTTGTGTAGTTTGACTGCAGTATGAGGATGTAGAACTCATTAGCTTAGAAGATCCCAAGGCTGAATCTAGGATATCTTAATTTCAAATGAGATTGGTCAAGTCCTAAGTACCTTGGGGACCTGGTATGTGTAACACTGTCGTGCTCATGAAGACTCAGAAGCAGTCATGGCACCGGTCTGGATCTCTAGAAATACAAGAATCTCCAGAAGAACAAACTACGTGAGATAACCTCCACCCTGACTTCCACAGCAGCAAGGTTTTTGTTTTTATTTTTTCCCAGACAGAGCAGAACACTCCTTCAGCCCCCAGAACCTTTTGGCAAACTTTGCTTTTTTCCCCAGGTGCCTCACTGCTTTCCAGCACTGAGCAGTTCTCTCCCTCTGCCCCCTGGAAGCACCAGAGCTTCCAAGAAGGGTTTGGCAGCACTGCAGGGAGCTTGGGCCGATGTTCCTTGCTGCCATCCAGCAGCCAACACTACCCCTTGAGCTGGAGAACCTCTGTGTGTTAGGGGTTGTGATGTGATAACAGAGCTGCACTCACAAAAGCCCCCAGAAACACACAAAGGATGAGCAAGTTAATACACTTACGAGAAAGGCAAATTCTCCTCTGTCACCGGCACTCGGCTCCAGCCTGGCACTATTTCCCGGTTATCTTCTAGAAACACCTTGAGCTCGTCTTCACTGCGCCCTTCACTCCCACCTGTACAAAGAAGAGCAGTGTTTTGTACCACAGAGACACAACTACCACCTTTCCTCCGTGCCATGTGTTTGTATTTAGTAGGGTGCATTTACATCTCGCCCAACAGCTTGTTCAGCTACGTCTGTGATGTGAAATTTGGGTGTTCTGTAACCTGAGTCACCCTGCGGCAGTTGTTTTGTTAAAACACACAAAAAAGGAGCAAACAATTAAAAATAACAATACAACTTCTACACATTCCTAACATAGGAATGTTCTTTAACAACAGTAACATATTCATCAGTGTCACATTTAGAGGGATAAAAAGACAATCTTCTGTTTCTTCAGATACATATCACCTTTGTAAAAAAAAAAATATATATATATATATATATAGAAATACACCCCAGGCACTTCCCTCTTGTTCCAGAGATTCTAAAGATAAAATTGCACTCAGCTTCCATCCCTTTTCATGCTACTGAGGAAGATGTACTAGATGGGGTAATAAAATAAGGCCGGGATTAAATGCCAGACATCCAGGGGAAATCGGGGAATGCTGTATCATTAGCTCCACGGTAACCACAGGAGAAAGTAGCCTTTAAGAGCTCTATATATGCTCCAAGTTTCAATTTCTCACTTATTTTGTTCACCGTAATTTTTCTTGAGGAGAAAAACTCATGTATGAAGAGGTCTGCTGGCAGGAAAGCTCGTTTTGCTGGTGGTTCCCTGCTTTGCTACCTCAACCTCAGAAGTTCCCAAGAAAACGAATGGTTCCCTCCTCCTGCCCAGCATATCAGCGGGCGCACAGTGTTCCACTGCTCTGGGAAAGGTTTTTCTCTATCTGTGAGCAGTATTATTTCCGATCCCCAATGCAGCAGTTAATAAAGTCTCAATAGTCTTTCCACCATTTCCCTCAGCACCCGTTTGCAGTCCTAAAACTCCACTGCTCCTGTCAGTCTCCAGGCTCTCCAATCTCCTCTGCCAAATGATGTTTTCCTTAGCAGGAACCTCCAATGCAGCCCCAATTGTTTCTGTTTTATTGAGGGATTCCTCCTGAGTGGATTTTTCGATAGCACTTTTAACCACACCAGCAGCCACGCTCCTCTCAAGCAAAATTATCTGCAGCTTCCCAAGATTTAATAGCAGTAAAGTTTTTAATGCTTTCTTACTGAAGTCCCTTGAGCCTGCACTAGCTTCCTTCTCTTAATATTCCATTATGTCTGACATGCTCCTGCCATCCATGGAGAGAGATTGGATCGTGCACTCCAGCCTTCCAAGCAATCATGGCGCTTCCTGCTCTTTCCTGGGGGCTCATTTTGACTCTCCTCTGAAGAAGTTTCACAGAAACACACACATCGTATAGAACAAGGCTAGCAAAGAAATCTCCGTTTGGAGAGTTTTCATTTTATGGCAAAGTGTTTTTAGAATATCTTGCCGTTTTGTGTCTGACAGTTTTCCTTCTTTTTCAGCACCTACGAAAGCTGCTTCAGAGCGGGATGTTTCTTAGCAGCATATGCAGGTCTCATCGGTGAGCAACTGCTGGCCCCGATCTGCTCGTTCACACGCCAGCCCTGCAAGCAGCAGAGTGAAGTGTGCGTCACGGAGGGCAAAACTGAGATTTAAGAAACGAGGGACAGGTTTCTGTGACCACGAAAACATGCAAAAACACACCAGAATTCAACCCCTAGCTGGGTCAAGACCAAGCAGCAATGACGCTCTCATTCGACGGAGTTAAAGGAGGCAGCACATCGTTGTCCACACAAGTGTAATTCATAGTAGAGGCAGTCTCTGTTTAGAGGAAGATAAACTACAGAGAGGAGTTGTAGTAAGCACAGTGACATTAAAGGCAACCTGGTTAGGGACTTGGAATCTTACCAGCTGGTTCTAATTGGCTCTACAGACAGTAATGTGAGAATATACAGAGGATTGTTTCACTAATACTTGAGATTCTCTGATAAGAAATACTGGTGCTAAGTGCTAAACTTCTGTCTGAATGACAGATGAAAAGGCAGTATATATATTTAGGTATCTGCAGAGAATCAGCTTTGGGAGGTATAACCTGGCATGCTGCTACAATCTTGTCACTTTTATAAGGTTTTATTTTCAAAGCTGAATCAAGACCAAATGTTTGGACAAATAAGATCCATCTATAAGAATGTTCTTACTAGGCTCAGTTCTGAATTTGAATGGATAAACGCGCAGGTGCCACAGCCCAGCACAGGCCTTGCATGGACAGGCCGTGCAGGACTGGCCTGCAGCCAAGCGCCGGGCTGGCTGTGCGACGCGAAGGGAGAACGGATCCCGGCCCCTCAGCATGTGTATTTCTGCATTCCCACTGTAGCCTCTTATTCCAGCACAGCAGCTACCACCCGCTGATACCATGTTGTGATTTCTGCTGGTCCTCTAATGCTCGTTCAGTGTATTTACTTGTTTAGCCTTAGAATAGAATTATGAGAGTTGATAAATTAAGAGCTGGTGGACACAAAAAATGTTAGGGCAGCTGGGAATTAGCTGTGATTCAGGCAGGAAAACTGTTATGTTAATCTACCAAACACAGGGCTACTGCAGGGCGTATCTGTACTTCAGCTGTGCGTAGTTACGTCTTCCTCAGGTCAGCACTGCCTGGTTGCCTTCTCTCTGCAACTCCAGGCTATCACTGGCGTCAATGACAGAATTAAGTGTTTATATGTGGTAGTAAATATAACATCGTGGCAAAAATAAGCTTGACAGCACTACGTCTGTGTCACTGCTTTGGCAATTAGAATTGCACAGGCGATAGCGAACGAGGAATCCAGTGTGAAGGGGACTCCAGAGTTACCAGGGTTATGGAAGGGCTGAGGTGCTCAAGTGCCCAGGTGTGATCTGTGCGGGCTCAAACAAACCGAAAATGAAGAAACAAAATCAAGGCCCAACCTGCTGCTGTGCTGGGAGAGGAAAGTCGAGCAGCACCGTCACTGCAGGCGCAGACCCCCCCAGCGCTGTGCATCTCGCTTTAAAATTTAACCAGAGTACTTTAAAATGCTGCTGCACCACAGCTGGTGTCTGCTGAAGAGGACTGAGGACTGCTGAGCATGCTGTTTGAGAGCAAAGACAGTATCATCTGTATGCAAATGAAATGTTAATATGGCATATAAAAGTAAAATTCAATAAAATAAGTTTGCGCTGAGCAGTGAGATCACTGAGATTTGGCCATTCTTTGACTTTGTCTCCTCACTGGATTTTTGCTGAATCACAGTTTTCCACATCTCTGTCCTCTAAGTTTATCTACGTTGTTTGATTTAGGAAATAAAACTAAACAGCATCTTTACTGCTAATGACGTGAGATATAGGCTTTAATTATGTCTGCTGCTATTTTATAACCTAAATATCTTCTCCACTTTTGATAGTCAGGTATAATATTGATTTCCCTGGAGTTTCTGTTGCTCACAGTGCCAAGAACTTTACCTAAAAAAGCAGCACCTCAGCTGGTCAGAACATACAGCGGTTGTTAACAGGACCAGGATGGGATGGGATACTATAGTTAGGGAATTCTAGCCTCCAGAGTTTGTTGGCAACTTCTGAGATTTTGGATAAAAACTATAACGCACGGCTGCAAAATCCAACACCTTTCAAGGCACCAAGGAAGTGCTGGAGTAGCAGGGAAAATCAAGACTTGCCCCTGCCCAGTGGAAACCAAAATTCAGCTTTAAGAGAAGAATTTTCCAAGTTAAATAAAAAAGGTCAGTTAAGTATGAGATTGTCCTGCATTATCCTGCTCTACACCTCATGTTGCACCCTGCATCTCAGCCTGGATTCAGCACAAAGTCTCTCTCACACACACACAGGGCACTTTCCTGCCACCACCTGCTCCAGAACTGCTGTTCATCTCGGGGTATCAGCCAACCCCAAAACATACCTTAAACATTTATATAAGCCAGTCAAGCCACAAGCCCACAGAGTATTACAAAACCGCCTTTTCTGCACACACACTTTGCATGATCCAGTCCTTCATCCTGTCCCAGCATCATGCACACAAGCATCAAGGTGGAGAATAGGATTTTCCAGAGTGGAAAGCGGTCAGCAGAACACGGCCAGTGGATTCCTCCACTTGGCAACCTGGTATCAGACAGTGGTGATCTGCAGGCATACCAGAAGGGAGAGTTTTTAAAGATATGAATGGGAATGAAGCTTTTCAGATTTGAATGCATCCTCACACTCTTACTTGCAGCTTGTATTCAGCCAAATCTAGTCCGACAAACTTCCTTTCTTCCTCTAGTAACCTACTGAATTTTGTAATCATCTAACATTTCTCCTAAAGCACAATAATGAAAATAATAACAGCAGTAATGTTTTTTCTATCAGCATAAATATTTATAGTTACATTTTTAATAATATTCATGCCATTTTCAGAATCAAAAATAACCTACTCATCTGGAAGGTTATGCTAGTCCTGGGGCTGCTTACTTACAGATCAAGAAGGGTTTTCTTACAGACTGGGAGATAGAAATTGGAGTGATCTTATTCCACTAGCTCCACTTCAAATGAGATGTTGCCTTTGATCATCCCACAAGGCAAGAGATTTCCTCCTACAGAAGTGAGGATCAGGAGGCTTCTCCTGCTGTTCATGCTGGTGGAGGCACCCGTTCTGCTCCTCTTCTGCACCCCGTGGCTGACACGAGCGGATAGTTTTTAAGGGGCTGCCAGCTTGGCTGCTGAATCAGGCCCTTTCAGGGACATTTTGGTTTTCAAACCAAGAATGTTTTCATTTTTGTTTTCTATCTTTTTTTTTTTCATTTTTCTGTTTTCCATCTGGAGGGCAGAATCAGCAGTTGCATATCGCTTAAATTTGGGGACCTGAAGCTCTCCTTTGGATTCATTCCAGCAAATATTGCATGTTTAGTAACAGCTGATAACAAAACACCATTTCCACACTGTGACTAGTCTTTAAGCATCAGTAAAAATGTACTTAATCAATTTATATTAAATTACCGTGTAATCACCATGGCAGTTTAAAGCTATCCCTATGTATACTGGGTACTCCACCAGATAATTATTATGTTCCCTGTACTCTGGGACCTGATGAAACCTGAACCTCACTTGGTATTTTTCACTTACTGCACAACTGCTATCTTGCAGTAGACATATTTTACTATATCTGGACTACTGCAGTAACTGAGAGTAGAATTGTTTTTAGGTCTTTAAAAAATGGTGTTTTTTAGTTTTGTATGTTGCATCTTTTTTTGCCCAGGCCTTGAAGCAAATCCCTCCGTGTCCTCAGCCAGCGGCATCGACCCTTGTTGATGGATAGGAATATGAGCAATACTGCCATAAAGGAGTCAGGAACCAAGTTCTCATTCCATGGCTTCACTGTGTTTTGAATATGGCTCTTACGGTACCACATACATGTTAATTTTAAGTTACTTCATAAACTGGAGTAGCAGCACAGTTGCTCTCTCTGCTTAAGCAGTTGGGAAATGTTGCCCTTCCTCTACCTCTTCTACTTGCTTCTGCTGCGATCTTGTGCAAGTCCCTTAATTTCTCTGTATCTTACTTTTTACACCTTAAACAATGAAGCCTGTTTGCTATCGAAATCTTTGCTTGCAAATGCCATGTTTATTTATGCACAGAAATATTAAAAAATGCAGTATGCGTTTCCTTTGTGCATCCCTACTACTGCAATTTTATATTCTGACATGAAATATAACCATTTTACATTATTACAATTTTAAACGCCTGTTGTCAGGACCTATTTATAATTACTGAAGTGTTTCCCTTGAGTACCCTTAGCAACTAATTTCAGGATCTGGATAAATAGAAAATAAACTTATGCTGGGCTGTGTAGACATTTATCAAATCAAATGATTACAGAAAATTAATCTTTCCATAGTGGTCTATCAAGTCACAAGAAATTGAGTACATTTTAAATGCACGAATCTCAATGTTGGCAAAAAATAACCCTATCCTCCCAACTCACCATATACACTGGCCCTATGAATGAACCTAGACATGAACCACTTCCTTCTTTTTCTCCTACTCTCTGCCGAGTCCTTCCCTGTGAATTTCTTTAGCAAACAGATCAATTGCATGGGCAAATATTTGCTCTGTTACCCAAGTATGTTTGGCGTGGAGTTGTTTAGCTGCCTGTTCAGTCATTTCCTTTTTAAAAGCTGGATACATTTTGGTGACTTATTTAAAACACAGTCTTACATTTGTGCGGGTCACACTCTACTGTAGCAGCTCTGAGTGCTCTTAAAGGGAGGAATTTGCCCATCATTAAGTGAGATAATTTAATGATACTGAGAGGGATTTAGGAAATCTGTATGTATTTTTCTGACCTCGAGTATCTTTTCAGGAATTATGAAAAACTAAAATAATAAGGGCCAAGATGCCATCGCAGTCATAAATAAGGTCAGCCAGCATAAATAAGGTCAGAATGTGGGCCCAGAAGCTCCCAGAGCTTTTCCAGGCTGCCCTTGGCACCAACCTGTGCTCCGATGAGGGCAGCTCTGCTCCTCCAGGGACAGCTGAAACCTGTCCCTGCTCCCACCCTCTCACCTCCAGGTTCGCAGCTTGCGCTGCCTTCCCGGATAGGGAACGGATCCCCCCCAGAGACACCTCACACCGAGGCTCCAGCGCTCCTCCTGCAGCCGACGTGCACTGCGGCCCTTCCACATCCGAAGCACTTCCAAGATTTGCTCGAGCTCCTGGAGGAACCGGCAGCGCAGGCCGTGCCAGACCCCACGTGCTCCAATTCTCCTGCACTCCAACAGGCGCATTCCTGGAGCCACATATTTATTTAACGTTAATGCCTCGTTGTCTCGACATTCATAATGTGCCAAGCTGGGAAAGTAATTAAAGTTAATTTCTGTTCGGGGGAGGATGAGAAAAGGTCGGAGGGGAGCATCCTCACTGTAAATACTTATTCATATTTCTTTCCTGTTTTGTGATTCTCAATCGGAGTTTTCTAATAACAGATCATTTCTTTTTGTCTAACTTTAATCTGGCCCTGCTTGACAAGCACCATCCTTTTCATTGAAGGGTAAGACCACTTAAAGAAAGGCCAATAAGCCCTTGCACTGCTCAGCTGACTAGGGTGATTTGTCACCCTGTGCAGTGGTGGTCACACCAATGGATTTATCTCAAGGTAAATGGAGATGCTGAGACCTGGGACCTGGAGCTTTGATTAAGGCCCCCTTTTTGTAGTGTTGATAGATGTTGCTTGTGTTTATCTATTTGAAATGCCACTAAATCTGTGAATACAATGGAAAAAGAGAGTAGTTTGCAGCTGAAAACATATTAGTGATTTATGTTTCACTAAGAAGCACAATAAAGAGACAGAGGCTATTAAGAGGAGCTATTTTCATGAGAAATAGTTCTGCTTTAAAACATTATCAACCACACCTTGATAAAGACCTACATGCATGCATAATAATGTTTACTTACACCTTTAGTTCAGTGCAATATACATTGGGGATGCACAGCCCCTAATTATTAATAAGCGGCGTGACGCTTTGCCATGCAAACGCACGGCCCTGGAATACTCTGCATGTTAACTGTCTTCCAGGGAAAAGCAAGTGTAACCCGGGACTTCCAAGGGACTCCACATCCCTTCAAACCCTTTCAAATCCTACTGACCATCGTTGCCAGCATTTATTCACAACATTTTAGTAGAAATAACCAGTGGGGTGACACACAAGGATTATAATGCATTGATATAACTTATAACATGAATCAATGTCAACAAGATGCTCCCATTTAAATGAACAGGGTCAGATGAGAATGCTGCATCACCCTGACTCGGGTGACAGTTACAAATGCATAACCTCGTATGCATAATAGGAGTGTACAAACCAGCAGAGATTTGTAAACTTGGTTCATTTCAAGCAGAACTGACCCACAGGAATGGGAAAAGGAAAAGCAAACTGAGCTGTCTAGAAATAAGCGATCCTGTAGTTTGTTATTTAGCAAAAGGCATAATGAGGTTTCATTGTCTCAAGCTTGAACAGATAACATGGACCTAAAATGCTATTAGGTAGCTGAGCTGCTATTTATCTACAATGTTCAATTAAAAGAAAAAGATAACACATTTGCTTCCAAACACATTTCTGTTTACAGATGCAAAACAAAGCTTCACCGGGCTGCCTTGTATATGCAAATATATAGGCAAACTGCAATTACATGTTTGGAATTAACCGTGCTGTCTCATGATTTATTGAAATGTTCTGAGGATTCCTCTCCAGCACTAATGAACAAGGGAGGGAGCGGGGGAGGCTGTATAATGGGTGTGCACCTGGAGCATGAAAACTAGTACAGTAAGTTATGTACCTGTAGGGTGATGCTCTGCCCATGGCTTGGCACTGCGGCGCGCTGACGGGCTAGCAAAGCTCTTAAATCTGGACAACACCTGCACCTCATTTGCTTTACAGAGGCGCCATGACCTGACTGCTGATGGCGAGCCCTCCCTTTCATCCTCAGGATTATGACAAGTTATTAATTGCCACCATTAGCTGCAGCAGCCTGCCTGAGATCTCTGCTGCTCTCTGGAGGTGAGAAACTATGTGCGTGTGAATGCAGAGAGAAAAGATGCGAAGCGCTGGGGCAAACAGAGCAACACTCTGCCCAAAAGGGATTGTGAGATTCTGAATAATTTATTAGAAAACATTTTTCTTTGTCCTTCCCACAGACCCACAAATCCTCCCCAAGCGCTCTTTACCAGCCTTGCAGATAATGTACTTACACATCTCAGAGCCTGCTAAATAGACTGAGCAGGCCACAGAGTTCACTCTGACGCTGCTGCTGCAGAGCTGGGCACCAACGAGCCACGTTCATCCCTTCCTGGAAGCCTTTGCGATGGGTTTTGGTTTTAATTAGGTGCAAATGTGAATACAGAATGACCGTTCAATGCCTGGGAAAGATTTTGTTTCCTTTCTGTGTAAGTGTGTACTGAATTTGTCAGTTCCTAGCTACAACGGACCAAATTTCAGCCCAGATTCACACCTCATTTCACCCTCCGCATGCACTTGCTCCAAAGCGCTCAGCCTGTCTCATTAACATTTTCAGCCACCAAATGTCATGTCTCACCACCTAATAAAAAAGCTTGTGGCTGAATCTGAGAGGCAATGGGGAAAGCAAGTTCATAATTGGGTAGGGAGAGGAGTGCCAGCCTTGGAAATGCACATTTTTCACAGCAAAAGCTACATCCTTCCATCTTTATGTGCAGCACCTCACACACTATGGGCATGCCTGTGTGCAAGTAAAGAACCAGGGTTTTCAGAGGGGACTCACAGGGGAGCTGAGGAGCTGCAAGAAGCGCCTTGCAAGAAGCTGCAAGAAGCGCCTTGAAGACGCTGTGCTGCTTTGGAAACCTGCAGCCCAAGTGCCACACGGGAGCTTGGTCCTATGGTCAGTCCCACACGGGATGTCCTGGATGGGGCTGCACACCAGGCCATGCAGCCGGGTTCCTCTCCACGAGCATTTGGAAGAGAGCAAGGAAGAAAAGGAAGAGGCTGGTGCATGGTTTGGTCTCCCAGAGCTGCAATGTGACAAAACTCACTGGCCCGCTGGCTTTGCTCAATTCCCACTCCCTGCCTCTGATCGGCCTCTCATGGTACCTGAAATATTTTTACATTAAAATGACTACAAATATTGTGTGGCTCTCTCTGGAGTTACAGAAGAGCACTACGGACATGGAAATGCTTTCACAATGTATACTGCAAATCTGCTTTTAAATGGCCTTTTGTTAGATAGCAATTTTCAAGCTCACTTATAAAATTATGGTAAATGTTTTGAATCCTTTGTTTTCCCAATGAATTACGAATGGAGAGAGATTAAATTAGAAGGCACAATTACAGACTAAACGAGAGACTAAATTTTCAAATTTAAGCATAGGGGCTTTCAAATCTGAGTATTTCAAAAGCAACTAATACATGGTGTCTGTAAACACAGAGCTACAACGAACAATTAGAGAAAGGGTTGTAAATGTGAACGGCTATCACAGTTAAATAAAAATATCTGTTTTTTAATAAAGATATGGATAGAAATGTCTTATGCTGTCTGTATATATTTAGACTAGTTTTGAAGCTTTTGCCATCATCTAACTCATTGAAAATTGCACCCTGAGTTAAAGTGATCATTTATGCTACATAAATGACCAATGAGTATCCATCCAAATAAAGGAATGGCACGGAGTAACTCTAAAGATGAGCAGACTTTGGCACTCCACTCCTTGCAGACAAGACCCCGGCCCTCGTGCAGGGACCTGCTCCCCCACAGCCACACGGGCCACGGCCACGAAGGGCTTCTGCTCAGCAGCTGCATTAGACACCAAGAGCAGACGGAGCTCGGCCAACAGCCATGAAACACAGGAAGGAAATCACAGGAGATCACGGAGCGGGCGCATGGTGGAGGGGCTCGTTTAACCCAGGAAGGTCATTCGCAAGGTCTACGGGCTGCCCTGCAGAGCGTGGAGAGGAAGGAAGGAAGGATCTCCGGCTGAGCACTATGGTTTGGAAAGCGGGGCAGAGCCTGGCAGAGCTTGGAGTGCGCTTGAGGTGGTTTAAAAAGAGGTGAAGACTTGGACTTAGTGTGATCCTGCCAAGCGCTGCCCACGGAGCACGGAGTTTTGCAGTGCCTGACACTGTGCACCAACTGTGCACCAGAAACCACCCTGCCAGGTGCTGCACCCAGCAGAGTGAGGGATCTTCAGAAACATAAATTGCAGAACCTCTTCAAACATTAATTTTGAGAATCCCTCCTACACAGCTTGAGAGATAATTAAGACTTTCATGAAGTGCATCTGGATCCGTTCTGGGTTTCTGAGATCAACGTGCAATATTCTGAGTGCCCCCTCCTGCCTGGGTCCACAGCGCCGCACGTGAAACTGACTCAAGGCTTTTTAGAGCACACAGAAAAGCTCCCAATGAATTCAAGTCACCTCTACTACTTATAAATTACTCCTTGCTTACAGGTACTTGGCTTTGCCACTTAAATAATGTTCCATTAGCACTGTTTTCTCGTGCAGCACATAAATATGTATTTTTCCTTACAATCATAATTATTTGCTAGAACCATGAAAATATTTTAAACAGAAAAATAAATCATATCAATTTTTACAAGCCAGGATGTCGTCTTGTCTAATATGGATAATTAACATTTTGCCTGCTTCATTTCCCTAACATAAAGCTTCTTTCTGCTCCTCCAAAATTTTAAGTAATATAATAAATAATAGAGTTTAATAATACTTTAAACTTGTAGCTGCCCTCTGAGACACAGGACCTGAGTGCAAAGCCCCCCTGGTTCTGGCTGCTGATTCTCCCCCAGCCTTTGCTCAGGTTGAGGTAGGAGTGCACCATGGAGCTGCCTTACTGCACCCTGTTCTACAGCGTTTTGCAGGGATCAGCAAATCCTGAGGCTTCATTCAATCCATGGGGCCAGAAGAGCAAGGGCAGAAAGGGGAAAAGTCAGGCAGAATCCTACTTAGGCAAAGTAAACTGAGGAACCACAAAAATCTCCTCCCAGCAAGTCTAGGAATCCAAATGTAACCCACAACTGTGCTTTTCCAAACTCATTTGCCTGTCTCTGTGAAGGCAGCATGTTGCAGGTGACAATGTGAGGGGCAGAAGGGCTCAGGGCAGGGCAGTTTCTGCAGGTGTGAGCAGAGCCCCTCGAGCAGCACCGTGTTGTTTTAGCACCTCTTCTCTCTCTGGTCCTGTGGCCGGTTCACACGTGACTGAGTGCTTCCATGGAGGAGCGAATCCATCTGTGTTTTCTCACCTGCAGGTGTTGGGGTTTTAATTAAAAGCTCTAACTAATATGTTGCTATTTTGTGAAGGGATATGAATTACAGCAAAAGCAAATTACGAATTATAATGAGAGACAGAGTAGCTCACTTGGAATCACGTGTGTTTTTTTTTCCCCTTGTAACAAAGAAAAATGTAATTTAACTAAATAACCAAAGATGAGCAACCATTTGCTCTCATGCCCTCTTTGCATGTGCAAATCAGGTATATTTTCATTTGCGTTAAGGGGTTACATCAGTTTAACGGGTACAACCACTGCAAGAGCTTGACTGCCAGTAAGGACCCACCAAACTCCGGGACGCAAAACCAAGGCAGCATTTCTTCCCAGAGCCTAAAACCCACCTTACAACCTCAGACACATGTAGTGTATTCCCTTCCCATACTCGGGCTGCTGTACTGTGCATGCCCAGACACACCGCTGAGTTTCGCGATCCATACGGGATCATCCCAGCTTCCTCCCTCTTGGGACAGCTGGGATGCCTCCTGCTCAGGAGTATTAGAAGACAGAACAAAATGTTTGTATTCTCTGCTAACATGAGCGTTACGTCAGGTATTTATCTATGTTTTGTATAATGAGGTATGCTTTGTATTTGGGAAACTCATTTTCAGAATTGAATACAAGTAACACACTGGGGCTTACCAGAATGTTCTTGCCTTTTTCTCTGTGTAGCTGACAAGATGGGCACAGAAGAATCTCCCTTTGAGCACTTCAGTAACAGAAGTCATCCGAGATCTCCCGTACATCCCGTTAGGATGTCCACTTACTGCAAGGCTGGTTCACAATATCCTGCCCTGGAGTGTTGCTCCTCCAGCCCTCAGCACCTCACAGCAGCCAGAGGGCACATGCAGTGCCCGGCTGGCCGCAGCGTGGCTGAGAGGCAGGGCAAGGAATGGGAAAGGAAACGGAGCCAAGGAGGCTAACGAGGCCTGGCTCAATATCCAAGAACCCAGGGGCTCCAGAGAGGTGCAATATATGGTGCAAGCCACAATTGAGTACAATGAGAAAGGCATAAGCCTCTCACCCCCTCTGCTAATACAGAGCCTGCATATGTCTTCAACCTATAGAAATTTAAGACAAATGAAGTAGCCATGCAAGGTGGAAGAGTAAAGGAAAAGAAGCGGGAGGTGGATGGAAAAGGGAGAAGACGACAAGCAGCAGCTGGGCAAAAAAGAGCAGAGCAGGAACCTCTAGGGAGCTGTAAGTGGACATGGTTGTTAGGAGAAAGAGATAATGAGGTACTGCAATAACAGACAAAAACAACAGGGAAGAATGGCAGAAGAGAGACAGAGGAAGCCTAATGCCAGAAAAGTACCTCTTGGTAATGACATTAGGTGGCCTTGCTGTAAGCAGTAATTCTATTCTATTCTATTCTATTCTATTCTATTCTATTCTATTCTATTCTATTCTATTCTATACATCACTAGAATCTGAGAGCATCCAATGGCACATGAAGAATGCGTTATTTGTCCTCTGGTCATTTCTCTGGGGAAAGATGTGTGTTCAGTGGGTATGGATAGATTTCCTTTCTTCTTTCTTAATAAACATGTTGTTGTGTTTTCAGCTTAGAGATGGCAAGGTCAAAGAAATATTCCTTGTCTTGCACAAATGTGTCCTTTAGACATCAAGGAATTCAGGAGTGAGAGGGAAGCACTGGACAGAGCTTGTAAAAGGAAAAAAAGGTCTTTAAATGGTTTTTTTTTGGTTGGTTGGTTTTTAGCACCAGTTCTGTGGGTCATTTTTGTTGAGTTTTGGGATCGTCTCACCGCAGAGCATGAACTGCCCTTTGGTCCTTCTCCTCCCTGCTGCTTTCATTTCTCACTGGGCAGGTTTGCCTATGACCCCGCACATGTTCAGAGCTCTGCTCTGGACACGGAGGGCAGCAGCTGCCCGGGGTGCTGCGGGAAGGGGCACTGCTCCGGGGACGCTGCGAGGCCGCACAGGGGAGCTCGGCATCCCGCGACGCGAGCAGCCCAGCTCCTCAACCACACGGGTCCCGGCAGACGTTCCCCAGGACCGTCCTGGCAGACGGGGCCCTCAGCCTGCGCACGTGTGTGCGAACACCACATCCTGCGCACGCCCAGAACTGCATCCTCGCCGCCCATCTGACTGATTCCTCTTTTTTTTTTAATCACAAGTCATCACGCGTCATCCTAAGCCACGCTCAGACCCACCTTACCTAATGCTGTCACTTGCCCGTCCCGAGGCTCTGACGCATTCATGCACCGTAAAGGAACCTGCACCGCAGCAAGCGCCCTGCCAAGCTGGGGGCCGCTGGCCAGGCGATGCCAGCACCATGTGACAGGCATCTCTAGCAGCGTGTTTTCCCTTTTCTTAAGGAAGGCCTATCACTGATCATAATAAATGGATAGTGATTGTAAGGCTAAATTCCCATCAAGGGCCTGATGAGTCATTAAAACCCCTCAAGCTTTGTTCGTACAGTTTATGGCCTCATCATCATCACCACCCCCTCATGAAATTATTGGCTTTTAATTAGCTCTAGCCCTTTCATTACTATCTGTATCACTGCAGAGAAAGCAATAGGGAAACAGCTCAAATAACGGATCCCCTTTGGCCCCTCCAAAGCGGGGAACAAGGTATTAGCACAGTGGCGTGTAAAACGATGGCTTTGATGAGACAACAGATTAAATTTTTTCCTAAACAAAGGAAAACCTGGGTTTGTCTCCGGATTCCTGTCCCAGGGCGGCAGGGGTTTCAAGGCAGGAGGCAGATTCATTTCCCTGCCCCAGGAAAAGGGCCAGAGGCTCCTGGCAGCTCCCCTCGGCCCCCAGGTGCTGGGAGGAGCTGGGACACGCGTAGAGGCACCGGCCACTCCAGCTCCTATAGGAGACACGTGTGCTCCTATAGGAGACGCACGCTGTTCTCCATGGGAAGTGCTGATTGGGATCTGTTAAATAATCCCAGCTGCAGTGATCTCCTGTATTTAAAACATGGCTTCGCATGCCTCATAAATTTCAGTATTTGTAATTATACGATATATATGACCAGAGTGTGTGAAAGGGAGCATATACATTACGTGAGGAAACAGCGTTATTGATCCTGGATTGTACAATGCGCAGGGAAATTAGTTAACCATACAGCTCATTGGTTTAAGGAGGGCAGTAAAGTTTAAAGGCATTCTGTTGTGAGCTGAACATCCCAGGCAGGACACAGGGGGAATAACTGGTACGGAACTGAGACTGAAGATTTAAATAAAGTTTATATAATAAAAAGGGGATTTACCATGGCTCCCAGCAGAGCTGAAAGGTGAAGCTCAGAGTGCTTATACCAGAGTCACCAGAAATGGACTTAGCTGCCCACTGTAAGTTAGTTTGTCTACAAAACTGCAGGGTTTTCTGAGCAGGGGCAGGCAGTTCCCTGGAGGCACCGGCTGCACAGCAGCCCTCCTAGGGCTCGTTCTTGCTTCTACCAGGCTTCTGCTTTGCCACTTGCAACATGTCACTGTTGCTCCTCTTTGGGATGTACAAAATGGAGGTGTACTGCGGAGGGCTACACAATATTTATTTATTTATTCTGTACTGGTGGAAATTTTCTGTTTCTACAAAAACACAAAAATACAATCACAGCCCTCGCAGTCGGCCTGCTCGCTGCCCGGGGAGTGGAGCAGGGCAGTCAACAGAATATACAGGGAGTTGCAAAAATCCTGGGTAGCAGGAAGGAAAAATAATAAAGCCTGCATTTAATTTCTCTCCCGCATTCTATACAAACGTGATCTAATTTAATCTCAAAGAAATCTCTCTGCTGAATGCTTCGAAAAGGTTAAAATGCAATTTTCTGAAGCTAAGTTATGAGATAGAGGAATATTAACCTTTGAGCCCCCCACACTTCTCTTCTTCATCTCCTTCCCATTTTTGTTTGGGGCCTGCCGGTTTTTGGCGCCGTTGCTAGGTAACGGCCCCGGCGCGTCCGTTTCTCCGCGCTGCGCTCCGTCCGTCTGGCCGGGCCTCCCGCCTCGCCGGCGGCCGCGCGGGCTCCCAGCGCCCGCATCCATCACCGCCCCGCGCCGAAATGGCCACTCGGCGCGGGGGAAATTGAGCTGACCCGAAGGCCAAAGCTGTTAGGGAGACTGGTGGGAAGGGTAAGAGGGTCACGGTCCCCGTTTCCCACCCACTTAGCGGGCAGCCGGCGCTGGAACAGCGGTGCCACTGTTCTCGCGAGCGTATCCCGAGGCTTTGCACCTGAAATAAATGTTTGTTTGACATTAACGATGAGAAAAATAAGAACCCGTTTCCCTCGCTGGAGCTGGTTATGCTGCTTAAACTTGAGCAAGGTAGGGGCAGAGGGGGCCAATTGCTCCTGGTGGGATTTCTGGGACGCTTTGGACAAGGTAATTATTCCCTCGTGGTAGCGGTAACTCCTGCACGTTCCCATCTCCTTCGATTTAGAGAAAGCAGGAATCACAAAACCAGAACACCAAGTCTTTTGTTTCTTTAGGGCCAAAAGCACCACTAACCACGAGCACCGGAAAGAAGCAGCGGTGCTGCTGAAAAAGCAAATCAAGGAAATTCCCAAGCAGAATCACCCCCAAAGCTGTCCAAACCCGAGCACACAGCCTGATTCACCCGTCCCCTTTCCCCTTCCGAAGGGCTGCTGCACAGGAGCCTTCACAAGCACCAGTCTAGGAGATTCTCCCTGGCTGACTCCTGAGTGTTTACAAACTGAGAAACAAAGTATTTCCTCATCAAAAATACCCCCTGGAAAAAAGGATCCCATCTCTGTTTTCCGTTAACAGCCCCAAACCGCGGTTCCTTCTGGAGACAACGCGCGCTCACAAGAAGCGCGGGATTTCCTAAAGGAACGCGAGCACTGGGCTGGCTGAACGCATTTTCCAAAGCCCCGTGGATTTATCTTGCTACATAAACTCTGCAGGGGGACCTCAAGCTAGACGCCAAAAACCTCACATGGAGAAGGGCTTGCCATGGAAGCAACACTTTCCAGCACTGGATCCTTATTTCGAACCTGTATCTGGTGTCAGCACAGAGCAGGATTTGGTGACTACTAATCAGCGAAGCGTCCCTGGTGCACGTTGCTTTTTCCTGCACAGATACAAAACTGTTCGAGTTGTTCTAAGATTTCTCCTGCTGTATCCAGTGCTCTCAAACAACAACATTTAACCAACAGAAAGAGAGACCGAGTCAATCTCAGTTTTAGTGATTCCCAGGAAAGTCATCAAATAAAAATGTGAACTTTAAAATTGATCAGGATTAATTTCACTGACACTGTATCATAACATATATCTCTTTGGAGACTCATTTGTTGGGCTGCAGATGCAAAGAAAGTAAGGAAAGAAATAAATCAGAATACAATAAGGCAATTAGACTTTTGCCATTGATAGAATACTAAAAATGTCTGATTTATCAAAGCATTAACAAACAGAAGTAAACACAAGACGTATATTTTCCAGTAAAATACCTGGTTAGGAAAAATAAAATAATAATCAGAACCATGTTTATCAATAAATTTAATTTCCCAATATTGCAACTTTTTGTGTGGAATGCTATTTCATCTGCTAATTTCAAGAGCGCAGTAATATAGGATGATTTATCACATGAATATCAATACAGTAAAAATCCTATTCTCATCTCTATGAAATTGTCTTGCATAGAATAGAAAATCCTGTCTTACACACTATTATATCCATATTAAGGATAAAATATTAAAGATTTACATGCACACACATATACATGCACATATACCGATCTAATTTCACAAATATTATATTGAATTTCCGCATGATAATGAGACATTCCTTTAAAACTCAATGATTTGAAGCCCTGCAGAATTTACTAGAGCTCTAGATAGTGGTAATACTCCTCATAATATTACTAAAGGCATGAAACACTTACATATTTCACAGTTGTTCTCTTATAATAATACAATGAAAACAGTAAGATTGCAAGTTTTATTTCCTATTTCTGGCTACAGTGAGGCAGAATCTAAATGATCTGATGTAGTGCTGGCTCATGTATCATATTTAGGCTGCTTACTGTGCTCGAACACCTGCAACGATGGCAAAAGTGGAGTTCAGGCAGTGTCTACTTAACATCTGAGCATCTTAATTCGGTGAGAAGATGCCGGTTTATCTAATGCCCTCGTGAAATAGGCAGCACCAGAGGAAACAATTTCACCTGTGCAGTGGGAGAGGGGGATATTCCTCACAGCGGGTCCCTCCAAGGGAAATTCCTAGGCAATTTCACTGCTTCCCCAAAATGTTTGTCCCTCAGACCAAATCTGAAGCTTCTCAGAAGGAGGAATAAAACTAAAAGAAATGAGTTATTTTAGAGAGAAAAGTGAAGACAGACACTCATGGTAGAGGTAGCCAAAATGTGATGCCTATTTATATCTGAACTATTGTTGGTCGAAAGTCTGAACTTCAATTTAAAATACTTCCACACTTTCACAAAAGCAATTAAGAGCCAGCATGACAGAAATAAACCCTGATGTGAAACTTTGCAGGGTAAATGTACTATACGGTACCTACATAATACAGATGGGGGTGCAGGGCCTCATCAGTTCCACAAGAAGAGTTTTCCGACCCACGTTCAGGACCGTGGATGTTCACTTGCTCTCAGCATCTGCTTACTCAGGTGAAAACAAACTGCACCCTCATCTAACTCCTGCATAAATCAAAATTTCACCAAACAAATATAAGAGCCAGTTTCAAAAAGTGATCTGCAAATACAACATTGGAGTAAGACCGAATGGAGGAGATGGTGCCCTTTTATTGATCTGAACACAGTTGATTGGGAAATAACCGGGAGCTCCGTATGCCCTTAATAAGACTGGAAACTGTCACTACCTAATGCTAGAAAGGATCCATAAACAGCCTAGAACTCGACATGATGTAATTTAAATATGAAATTGTAACGAAGGTGAAGCACAACTACTTTTGTATGCTAGTCTTTTTTAATTGCAGTCCTTAGGGAAAACAGATCAAGTGTTGGAAACACCCTGAGCTGGTCGCTCAACTGAGAGCAAATCTGGAAGGAACAGTGTAAGTTATTGAGCACAGTGCCAGCCTGTCTCTGAAAGGAGGTATCATTTGTTTAAAACAAAGCAGGACAGTACACAAAATAAAACCTTCCCCTCCTCCCTCTGCCATCCGCTCTAACACAGTGTCTCTGATCAGAGCCCAACATGAAAGGAAATTACAAGGCCGGCTTGAGTTCTGTCTCCACTGGAAAGCAGAATTTCGCTGTGGCTTTGCTTTGATGCCTCTCTTGATGTTATACTCAGGATGTTATATGCAAGAGAGGATCCAACAGTTTCTCTTGCTGTAGCCTGCACAAGTCTACCTCTGACTGACAGAAAAACAACTGCAGCTACCTACCAGTGTGACAAGACCAGAGGT
>NW_010577203.1:13224-23628 GCF_000705375.1 Tinamus guttatus | reverse complement strand
CATCCCCTTGTTGGATTAATCATCTTAAACAGTCAGTCTCAGATGTTTATTGTAAGCTTAAACAATATGGATAGCATCAAATACTTTATCCTTCTTCATGCTACTCATTATTAACTGAAAACTTGCTTTACTTAGGGGCCTCTGCTCACCATTCCTTTAGCTTCTAATGTACTTCCCAAATATTTCCTCTTCCCTTTTATGGCCCATGATAATCATATCCCATTTTGCACCTTTGCCTCTTCTAGCTTTGTTCCTATTCCTTCACGCTTTTGTTTATTACTCAGCTATATACAGGCATCTTTGTTTCCACGCTTCAGAGTTCTCTTACGATTCACTAAAAAGCTCTAGGTACCAGGCTCTCTCTGCACTTCTTGCCTTTCCTTTGCTCTCAGATAGCTTGCCATTTGTCCAAGCACAACAGTTCAGGGTGTTCACCCATCTGGCTTCAAATCTGATTTGCGTCACAGTCTCACAGAGGAGCCCATCTGTGAATCACAGCAATGCAAATGCTTCCCAGCCCCTCCAGAGAGCCGGGAGATGTTTTGCAGCATGAACCCTACTTACCCAATCACACCCTGTGAGCACAGAAAATAGATAGGGAGATTCAGATACTTCTCTCTCTTATATTCACAGAAGCCAAAGACTTTTAAGCAAGACCTAAACCACAGCCTCCGGCTGGCAAACATCTGCTTCTTGAGGAGGCACCCGAACGCAGCAAGTAAATCACCCTTCAGCTGTCTCTAGCTGTATTTGTCCAAGAATACTTTCTGCATTTTGCTGATATCCTGCTTTTATATATCTACAGATGTCACAGGTTGTCTCAGCATCACACCGAGGGCTCATCCTGAAGTAGCGATCCAAGATAAATTCTTTGCTGGTCATTTCTTTTGGAGCTTCCAGTGTTCCTGGAGCAAATATTCTCCTGAACTCCCTTACTGCCATCTTTTATTTGAGCTAAGAAACAGTTCTCATTTC
The DNA here is from genome assembly GCF_000705375.1 of Tinamus guttatus. The sequence continues at coordinate 22,653 of NW_010577203.1, read as the reverse complement.
TTCCCTCTGTCACCTCCAAATGTGTTTCTTGTTCATTCCTGCCAGCTATTCTCAGCTGAACAGCATCTGGAAGCATCTAGTCATTACCAGCAGAGAAATTTTTCACATCCTTTTTCTTTTGTCAGTGACAAAGTGTCATTCCTTTGTTTGTCTCCCTGCCCTTATCACTTGCACCTGCTATTTGCCCAAGGGATCCACTGTGGTGAAAGTCCCTTAGAACTATCAGCTGATCCTGAGACTACTGACTTTCTGTTTTGCTGGAGCAAATAGCTTGCCCTTCTTTGATGCTGAGACAAACTAGTGCCTATATAACAAAGCCCCCAGATGTCCGACATCAAGCATTCTGCCACCTATTCTTTGCTCCTTATCAGGCTCATCAGTCTGGCCTGTTAGCGGGCCCTGCTGCCTCCTGAGGATCACTAACCAGCTATCAAAAGCGATGCCAAGGCCTTCGCCTGGGGAGCACACATTGCCCTGATGAAATCAGTCACAAGAGACCCTAAAACACCAACTCACTCGGTTGCCTAGAAAGCACTTCACATGCAGAGTCACAGCAGTGCCAGCAGTTATGCATCCCAAGTGACAGGCAGAGCAAGTTTTAATGGTGAGGAGCAGGCCTCAGCCTCAAGTGTGGGGGTCCCTCACACTTTGACAGCAATGTAGGTTGGAATGTAGGTTGCATGTAGGTTGGAAGAAGGAAGATAGAAAGCCTAACTCCTCATCATGATTAGTTGGGATGAACGTAAGACTGAGCTAAATCCAGACGACTCACCTTGACTCAGGGCAAGAATGAAGATCTTACAGAGCTCTGATAATTGAGAGCAGACTGCTTGCTCCAAGTTCTAGGTCAGAGCAGCCCAGTTAACCTCCCTTTTTAGCTATGCTTTAGTCTATACTTTGGGGCAAGGGAGCTCCAGGGTCCTGAGTACACCTTGGCCACCTGACAGGCCATATGGCAGAAGAAGATTTGGCTGCGACCTGGCTGCCTGTTGGTCTGAGCTTCCTGCCAAATGTAAATCTGGGAAGCAGAAAGGAAGGAACCTTGGGAAGCTCCTGCAGGTCCCCTACTGAGGAGCCAGGACAGCAGATGTCGCAGAGCCTCTGATGTTTGACTCTGTTCATCGCTTACACAAAGCAGGTCCCACTGGAAACCACAGGTAAGGCAGAAGTATTTGAGGCCTTCTTTGTTGCAGTCCTGCATGAAAAGATAAATTGTGACTAGACATATAATAAAATTAACTTTAAGGCCAGAACGCTGAGTTGAGACAGATGTATAAAGCTTACCCAGGCCTGCCGAAATTCACTCGTGGGTGCTTAAGGCAGCAGCTGAATCAATCTCTGAATTATTTGCAATTATCTATGAGAAACAGAAGACAGGAGAGATTCTAAAGGACTCGAAAGGAGCAAATAACTCCTCTAGGAAACCCAAAACAAAACCTGTCTTGGTAGATAGGTTACTGGACTGCAGACCAGTTATCCTAACTCTGAATGTGAGAACTGGAACAAACTGTCAAGTCATCAATATATAAGTATTTACAGGATAAGAAGATAAGAAACAGTGAATACGACTTGTCAAGAAATGAGCTTGTCAGATAAAATTGATTTTCTTTCTTGACAGGGCAATGGGTCTAAAGAATTAGAGAGAAGCAGCAGATATGATTTACCTTTAATTTAGTAAGGCTTTAGCCAAACTCCCTGTGATGTTTTCAGAATCAAGCTAAGAAAATGAGATCTAGATGTAATTACTATGAAGTGGATGAATAATTTAAAAACAAATCTTCAAGAGTAATAGCCAGCAATTTCCTGACCCCCTGGAAAAAACATCTGTTAGAGGGGCCCCACAAGAGACTGTCCTGGGTCCAGCTCTATTCAGTATTTTCAATAGCCATTTGCAAAATTGCAAAACATATGGGTTATTTGCAGATTACACTAGTTGAGAAGGAGTGGATTTTGTTAGGATCAGAACTCAAACTTATCCTGACAAACTAGACGCAGCCCGAAAACAAGGTGAAATTCAGTAAAGACAAGTGCAAAGTGCCACAGACCAGAAGAAGAAAACATATAAACAAGTTCAAATTTGGGAATTTCTGGTTATGGGGCAGTTGTACAGAAAACAGAGGCTGGTGAGGGAATCAGCAAAGTGACACTGCTGGGGAAAAGGAAGAAATCCTTTTCGCATGCATTAAGAGGTGTGTACCATGCAAGACATACAAGGTAATGACTTCAGTTTGTTCAGTACTGGAGAAGACAGCTACATTACTCAGTCTCATTTTGAAGAAAGCGCTTCAGGAACGATATTGCAAGACCTGTGGTGCCCTGGCTAGGAGGAAGGGGACTCTCGTCTCACAGACTCTGCCAGTTCTCATTTCTGTGATTCAGGAACAGTTCTTCAGCTCCAGAAATGAAGATTTAGTCTGATTTTAAATTCAGTCTCAGGTCTCATGAGTTTATTGCATGTCAAGTTCAACCATACTGTGACTGCTTCATTCACTGCAATAGATGAGATTGCTTTGTGTAACAGACAAGTCTTATAAAAGTGAGTAAAAGCTGATGGAGAGATATAAATAAAAATTACTTTAATTTACATATATATATATAAACACTTAAAAATAAATCCACTGAAAAATGTTCCTAATCTGAAAATCTAGATTTTCTTTTAAATGTAAATGTTTCAGCTATGACAGCAATCTAGAGATAAAAGATAAGCAGAGCAGAATTCTCAGTGCTATTCTGATCTCTGTAGAAAAATATGCTGATGATTTACCGTAAAATCAAGCAACATGACAGAATGGATCAGCTCTACGTGCTTAGGAAGTAAACTTGTCCCCATGATAGAAACTGTTAAAGAGATAAGGTCTACAATGAGTGCATCTTCCTAAAGGTGAGCCAGTAATATTCAAATATTTGGCTGCAGTGTTTGCATTAGAGAGGAGATTGTTTAGATGGCTGGTGAATCACGAACTGCTCAAGGATCCCTTTTGGTCTGGTTCATGATTCCTTCATTGGTTTTTTCCTTCAATCCATCTTTAATGAACAACTCTAGCCCTAAGTACTCCCTGCCATCCTCTCTGAAGCAGAATTAGGGACTTATTCTGATGTCTCCTGATTTTATCTACTTTTTGTGTACATAACTATCTCAATAATAAGCGTGTCAGTTAGGAGAGCCAGGGTGGCTCACAGCTTTGGTTACAGTTGAGAAGTACTGAAATGAAGACAACTTCTTCATTTGCAAAGATGTTAGGCAGCATCCAAGGCAGCCAGCTTGGCAGGACAGTAACTTGCCAAGCAAATATCCAGGAGGCAGAACTCTATCCAGGAGACAGAACCAAAGCATCTCGAAGCACCCTGGCAGGGAAGGCACAGCACAGGAGTTGATAAAGAGGTCAGGCTCCGAGAGCCTGGATGCTCCTGGAGCAGGACTGCTCTGCAGGCCATCAGCTACCTGCTCATGGGCTGCCTGGGGGCTTTATTTGTGGGCCAAAAGAAACAGCATGCTCATCCACTGACATGGTTGCTCCTGCTGCAGGCAACAGTGTGAACTTCTGGTCCAATAATATACAGACGCCTCCTTCTAACAGCATATGGCAATTTGCAAGCATTACTACAGGTCTTCCTTACGTTTGCTCCTCCTCAAAAAGTTCCTCTAAGAAGCAAGAGAGGCCCTGGAGTAGACAGCATGGCCACCACTAAGGGAAACTTTCAGCAGAGTGCTCACACCACTGAAGATTTCACATAAAATAAACTCCCGTGTCATATTTAGCCTTATAAACACTCCTCTTCTGAAAATCGCCACCCTCTTACAGGTAGATCAAGTGCATTACACCTTGACAGCTGCCTTCTGGGCCTCACTGCCCCACACACCATCCCTTGGATGTCAATGAACTCAAGAGAGATCAGAGACAGAAGAATCAGACCCACTGCACCACTGCGTTCACACACCACACACCCCTCTGAGAGGCAAAAAGAGGTAATTTGAGAGGCAAAAAACATCTTCTGCGATGCTGGGAGTGACTCCAGCACTCAGCTGAGCAGAGTGTATGGCCATGAGAATGACATTCATGCAGGGCAAGGACCCAGCCCGAGGCCTGTGCATCATTCATGCTTCAGAGACTCAGATTCATGCGAGGAAGCACAGCTCAGTTATAAATAGAATTGGATAAGGCTGGCCCTACTTTCAGTTTGTTTTCTTCCTGCTGGGACTTGGATGCTCTGCTCGGTACAGCGTTTCACCAGGAATCTGCTTGCTTATTCCCCTCACAGTGCTTCCCACTATATTTATTAGGCTGATATGTTAACAGTCAAGGAGCAAGGAAGCAGACATTAGATTCTTCCTGTTTGTCCTGTCAGTGGTCGTGTTCCTGTGTCAGACACAACACATAGCTGAATGATGGGTGCCAAAGGCCAGCAAAGCTCTGGGGTATCCAACGTATTGCAATTCATGGCCCATGGTTTCAATTCTGAGTGTGCTCGTTGAGCAAGATTTCCAATTTGCAGACAAAATATGAAGTTCCCTGCTCCGTGTGTAGGGGAAGCAGACACACACGGCGGGCAGGCTCACATCCAAATCCCCAAGCTGTCTGACGCTGCTAAGTCGGAGGCTGCATCTCTAATGCGCCTGACAGAAGGTTCCCGCCATCGCGGAGCAGCAGGGAAGGGGACGCCGGCTCCGGCTCCAGGCGCTGCACATCTCCGGACCACAGCTCCGCTCGGCCCTGGCGGGCGGCAGGAAGCTGCAGAAGGTCCCAGCGTGCCCACGTGGTGAGGCCCTGCTTTCCACACCCTGCTATAAACCCGTACGGCTGCGCCTGCGAACCCCCTGCCCAGCATCTAGCTCTGCTCTCATCTCTTATCTCCAGCTCCTCTTCGTCAGCCAGGCCCTGCCGCTTCCGCGGGCTGGGTCGGACCCATCCGGTCTGCGAGCTTTCGCCGTCTATTGTCAGGATCCAGCAGTCAGCATTTTAGACCAGGGTGGTCCAATTTTATGAGCCAGCATAGAAATACTTCCTTCTACAAAGATCCAACCTAACTTCATGATTCCTGTTAAATATTTCATTAACTTTCGCAATTGCCATAAAGTAATAGAATAGGTTTCAAGCAATCAAACAAACGCATTACAACATCTCTACCATCTGAAACTACAGATTTTCAGCATCTCAAGGCCTTAAGGGACTCTTAAAACTGAAGAGTGAATTTTTCTCCATGAACTAGCACAACTACAATTAACAAGCAAAAATAAATAAATAAATCAATAAATGGCTTGTAGACACCAAAAAAGAAATAAACAGCTTGAAAATCCACAACAAAATGGTTCAGATCTTAAGTAAAAGGATAGGGAGGGAGAAGAACACTACAGTGCTAGAGAAAAATTTAGTTAGCAAGCAGCAGTGAAGCAGAATGCAGAAATTTCAGCATCTGTATGAAGTAGAGATGGAAAAGCAGCATCAAAGGCAAAAAGCTCCTTTTCAGACAAACCTTACATGATCTGCAAGGGAGGGTTTCAATGCTTTGCAAGAGAATTCATAACCTGCAAGAATCCAGAGCCAAGGTGCAGTTTAAAAATAACCAGCTACAGAAACTGAATCTCCAGAACATGTACTCTGATACTACCCAAAAAAAAATAAAACACTGCTGTTACAAATCAGAGATTTTGTCCATTAAAATCAAAGGTACTTAGAAAGAAGTATTTGGGCACTTACCTTGCCTAACCTTCAAGTGGCTCCAAGAAGTGGCCCAATGTTTTGTGAACTAACATGTTGCCGAAGATTTCATCAAGCGCTTCTGCCACAGCACCATGTCCTGCCTCAACCACCTCCAGCTGACTATAGGAGTCCTCTCCATCCCAGCACTGCTGTGGCGTTCGTGCCTCCTTCTTCCTTTGGCTGGTCTACAACACTGCAGAGCACTTAAGCATGAGGCTGGCAGTATGTGGAAAGCTGCAGCCTTTGTTGGTTCACAGCACATCACACCTGTCCCCTCGTTCTCTGAGTGTGGTTCTCACACAGCCACTTTCAAGTCCTCCAGTCTCCTTGTCACTACAAAGCCCTGGGCGCAGAATACTGAAGTGATCCCAAGGCTTTGGGGGACACAACCTCCCTGGCTCAATAGAACTTTCTCTAAAAATGGTGGCACTAGACTCTGTGGGAGAGAGGATTTCCTCCAGCACAGCTGTGACTCTGCAGCAAACTCTCCCAGCTACTAAGGACACCTGGAAAGCTGTGGTTCTTTATCCCGTTTTCTGCAGTCAGAAGAGAGCAACCTTTCCATATACAGCCGCTGCCTACATTCCCTTCAGGAGAGGACAAGGGAGCAAAAACATATGACAGATGGTTGTCAACCATCAAACGCTTCCTGGTGCTGCAGCGGTGAGTGCAGTGCAAGGTCCTGGACAGCCTGGGGCAGCTGATGCTGCAACACCCTGCTACTGGATGCAGAGTAACCTGAATAATTTTCTGGGATATAAAAGGTCAACCACATTTTTTGCCTTGCTTGCACTCAGCCAGGTATGCAAGGCAGGGCTGGCAGAAAGAGCCAAGTAGGAGGAAGGTCCTGGAGGGCTGCAGAGGCAGGTTTGGCGTGCAGACATTGCACTGACCCTGAGTGAGAGCTGCTGTCTGCTTGTAGAATCCCAGGTGCTTCGTGCTAAAAGAACGTTGCTGTCTGGTTTCTGTTCTGTTACCCCTTCAGTTCATGTTCTGCTTCCTGCCAGTTCTCAACACCAGCCATCATCTCCTGTCCAGCCTTCCTAGTTTCAGGTCTCCCTTGCTCTCTTCTGCAAATTTCTGTTTTTTCTCTGTATTTCTTCCATCACAGTATCCTCATCAGGTTGAACAAGTTTTTACCACAACTACCCCCAGGAAACATTCATTTCATGCTCTGTAGCAGTGAAGGCAAGAGAATGGGAGTGAGTCTGTCTGAGACAGCGGATTTTTATTCTGACCTTGAGAGCAACCTTCTGTCTCTCCTTTTTATTTTCTTTGCATCAAACTCTTTGGTTGCCTGAAGCCAAAGAAACACACTATTATGTGAAGCAGTAACATCTTGGAATCAAAGTATGCTGCAGAAGCTGTTTGTCTGATGGTGGATGACAGATTTATGAGACTGACAGCCATCAGGAAGGAAACAATGTGCTGGTGTGACATTAGATTATGGCAAAATGTTTTTTCTTCTCTAAGTGCAGAGGATACAGTCAGCTCCCTGGAAAGGCCTTCTTTGCAGAGCGGTGCCCAGTAGCACGGAGTAGGGCGCAGAGCAGCAGGTTGTGGTACCTGCAGTGGTATTCTGTCACGAAACTCACTTCCTCCCATCAGCAAAACAAGATCTTGCTAGGTGAGTCGCCGGTGATGTCATGTGTTGCAAGACTCAATGAAAAGTTATTTAAGGACTTAGATGAAAACACAGAAAGCAGAGATGCAGAAGAGATCACACCATTATGGGAAAAATTCCAGTGACAGAGTCTCAGGAGTGTTTTATTTGATTTGCACTGAGCTGGAACTTCCACAAATTCTGCTGGGAAACTCTTACACAAGCTGATACTTTCTCTGGTTTCCTTTGGCAAAGTGCAGACTATCAGAATGCTGCTGGGTCCTTTTCATGCTAACAGTGAGCATCCCATTTATCCGGAATGGTATTTGGCAAGGAGTTAGCAAGCAGTGGCCAGTCCTTTCTCCTCCCATGCACAAATACAAGGCAGAAAATAACTCTTTCAAGATGCCATCTGAAGCGCCGTGTTGTCAGCTCCTCAGGCAGGCCAGGTCAGATTTAGTAAATTCACAATGAACAAAGCTGTTTTTCTAACCAGCCAGCTCTCTATAGAAACCCCAGGCCAAATTGTGCTCCTGGGTAAGCCTGACACAGCCGAGATTTGCTCTAAGCACAGCTGAAAGAAATGTTCTCTTTACAGTTAGGGTCAATATTCTGTAGTGGGAATTTAGTCAGTAATTCTGGTAGTGAGCAAGTAAGAAAAGAAAAAAAAAATTGCGGTTCCCTGCAGCAGTACTGGCTTTTGTGCTAATCCCAGTGGCAAGCAGAAACAAAAGTCCTTATTTTTAATGTGCAGCTATGAACTAGAAGCACACATGGAAGGAAACCTCTTAACAAAATGTGTTTTAAGAGACATCAGAAGAGCAGAAACAAACTTTGACACAGCAGACAATTTCAGTTATCAATCCCTGTTTCTGAAATGCTGAAGCTTCCAAACTTCTCAAGCTTTCTCAGATGAAAAAGTCTATCTGAATTATTTGAGTTTTGCAGAAAATATTTGGTGTAACCCAGCGACAGAAGGTAAGAAAATCAAAAGCACTCTCTCCAGCTATAAATGAACCTAATCATGATCTTTTTGATGAGAGAGGGGAGAGTATAAAGAAAGTGTGAAGCTGAGCGTGCCTTCCCAGCAGGGTGACCTGTCCCCAGAGGTCTGTTGGACTCTGCAAGGTTGGTGGCAGAGTCTAGTCCAGCTGCACCATTTTGGCCACCCTGATTTTCACTCAGAGCCAACCTATGGGTTTCAGCCCCTGGCATGAACAGACACCCAGTCTAGGGCCTTGCTCTCGAGGAGTTCTCAGGGCTGGAGGTGACGTGGGCTGAGGCTTTGGATGGCTCTTTGGATCATTACCGTGACTGAAGTGCGCCACATGTTGGGCAGTTTCACAGGAGCTCCCTCCTTTTAAGCTGGTGTTTGATCTGTTTGTACCATGCAGCCAAAGGCAGAGGCCTGAACCTGCTGACCTGAGAGATCATTTCCACTTTTGTTTTCTGTTAAGACTGAGGTTTCAATAACGATATGGGCCACACTGCACTGCATACATACGTATTCTCATATTACGTATGTCTTTATGTCTGCATATGTTTTTCTTTCTTTCTGCTTTTGGAAGTTAGTCAATTGGAAGTAAGGAATTAGAAGCAAATAATTTAAAACAAGCCAGAATTTTCTATTATTTAAACTGCAATGGAACTTAATACATAGAAGACTCTTGACAAATCTATAGGATGTCATTGCCAGGCACTTCATGAAATGGGGGCCAGTATCAGGCAGACAACCTCCTTCTTAGGTAACAGAAACTTTGTACTACGCTATTTTGGTCTTAGTAATAGCCTATGTTACATTGCCTTTGTTTTCTTTGTTTTATGCAAAGTTATTGAGATATTACTAAGTCATTGAAGATGAAATGGCAAAAAAAAATGAACTGTCATGTTGCTTTACTCACTTCCAATTTGTTTTTTATTGTGAAAGGGATTGTATTGTTTTCAAAAAAAAAAAAAAGCACCATGTAGTCCAAAGAACAAGATGCTTAATTTTTGGGGAGACCTTTGTTATTTTTCTAATTGGCCTTTAAAGTCATGGGTTTGCGGTCTTCCTACGAAAGTAAGAACTGCACAGGGTAATCAAGAGGAGGAAGAGGCATTCAGTCTAGCTGGAATGTTTGTGTAGGG
>NW_010577203.1:0-13203 GCF_000705375.1 Tinamus guttatus | reverse complement strand
TAGAGGCCATCACTTTATAGAAATGGTTAGTGCAAAATGAGGAATAACAGTCCCTTTTCTCACGGAAAAACAAACAAACGAACAAACAAAAAATAGAAAAAAAAATCCACCTTCAGGTCAAATTTCTCCCACTAACAGAAATTTATTTCCAACAGAAATACAAGTTCTTCTAACTGCTGTTCAGTCATCTCATGACAACGCCAATGGGGGAAGCTTGCAATTCTTCCACTTGCAAGTAAGTTTTATCAGAAGATCCAAAAAAAAAAAAAAATAATTGTGATAGGAGGGACAACCTATGCATGGCGTGCCAAAGCAAAAGGAAGACAGTGTACACAGAGGTATGACTGCATTAAGCAGGAAAGCCCAACACGGGTGACAGCAATAGTATTGGTGGCAATATCTTTAGCCCCAGCCAGCAAACCAAAAATACATCCTGGGACCTCAGCAGGTTTACTGAGATTGAGCTGCAATGTGTGCTGGCACAGTGTGCTGCTGTGGAAGAGGCCAGAAGCACGTACTCCTTACAGGCCTCCAATTTTAACTCTGGTTACGATGTAGGCATAAGTATAAAGCCAGTCAGATGTAACAATATATTCACCCTAGCCCTTTACCAACCATCTGTCTGGAGACTGTAACAGATGCCAGGGAGGCTTTTTAAGAGGCATTAGTTTAACATCAGCACCTGCATGTCGCAATCCTTAATTCACTAGAGATCTTCAAGGTCAATGACAGAGTAGTGGATTTTGAATTCCAATAGCAGCCAGTTTCACAAGGAGATGTTTCTGGGTCAGCTCTGTCCCAGCCCAGGTCTCTTTTCGGGTCAATTTTACATTTTACACCCTGCTTATTAGTGGCTGCTCTTGGAGTTTGTATTTGGAAAAATAAATAGATGTTGCTATATACAGAGGAGACTGGTTCCTGCCCGAAGAGAAGTAATTTATGATAACAAAAACTAATGAAAAATAATAATTTAAAGCAGATGCTGGCTCACATGTTTAGCTCCTGTTGAGGACCAAGGATTTACCTGATCTCTTTGCATTTCTGTACAGTTTCAAAGTTTCAGATATCACATCTGAATCAATCACCAATGCATGCATTAAACCAACACCTCTGCCCCTACAGCAGTTTCCCCTGCTGTGCCCAACCTCAGCACAATCAAAAGGCAGCTCAGAGGAAAGGAAACGTGCGTTTACCTGCCACACCGGCTCCGTGTGCTTTCCTGACTTAGCGCTGCTCTTGTAGCTGGGCTGGGAACTTGGCTTCTTCAGACTGTAGATGGCCACGTTGCCGTCATAAAAGCCCACGGCCACGAGGTGCGGGTGGTCGCTGTGGATGTCCAGGCACATGATGCCGCTCTCGCTGCTGAAGACGTACTTGGGGAAGGACAGGTTCTTCATGGTGAACAGCAGCAGCATGGCCCAGCTCTGCTTCATGAAGTCATCTAGGCAAAGAGGAGTTTCCCTGTCAAATCAGCTTCCCAGATCCCCCACGATCAAGACGTATGATCTGACAGCACTGATCTGTGCCTAAAAACAATCTGAACACAAGGTCGTGTGGAAAAGACTTGAATCACAGGAACATTGATGTTGGAGTGCTCAGATCTGAACAACTTTTCCTCCATTGACACACCAGCCCCAGGACATGGGGATAATGTACTTAATGAAGAAAAACTACTATTTTCAGAGCTTGTTTCTATAGGGAAAAGTTGAGAGACTCTGGAGGACAAATCTATTCAAAACTCCTTGACAATTACCTTTCAGGGCTTGGATTTCATTAATATTGCACACACGCAGTCAGGTGCATCTCAATTTCTGCACTGGCATAGTTTGATATTACAGCGTCTTCTGCTTCTTCAGGGAAAAACATATCATTTAAGTACATATGCAGAATAACACCCATTGCCATTATATGTAACTGTGCAATGCACAAGTCACTGCAGCTTTATTTTCAATTTATAACCAACATCTCCTTCGTTTTGCATAAAAAATCTCTTTTGCTGAAAATTCCATTTTCCTTTCAACTTATTTTTACCTTTCCTTTCTGCAGTCTGCAATTAGCTCTCCCTATTCTCAATAGGGCCATTTTTCTTCCACGTCTATCATGTCTGGACTGTCCTTAGGTTTTTTTTGCTTGTCTACAAAAATAATTTCCAAATTCTTTTACAGGAAAAGCTGTTGATGCAGATAAGCTCCAGAGAAATAAAAAGGAACTTTCTTAATCTTTCAAAACAGTGCTCTATCTGAGGGAATCCTAGCCATCCTTCCAAAAGCTATTTTTTGCTTTTGCACATAGTATATGTGCCACTTTGTGTATGTGTGTGTGTGTGCTTCAGCTACCTATTTTATGTTGTTTTTCCAAAATAGTCATCTTTCAAAAGCACTTCCTACCTTTCCTAACATTTTGATTGGCCTGCAGGATAAGGACTTGGTAAATACATACCCAGAGATAACATTAATTTCAGAGAACTCTCCTTGGCACAGAGCTGTTCCCAATGCAGCTTGCAGGTACAGACTTCCCACAAGCTTACCAGGGTCACCCAAAGAACATTTAAGGAATTAGTAAAGTAACACATCACACACCAATAAAACCCACCCATCAACAAAACTATTAATGCTGCTCTTTATTTGGACCACAGATGTATTCTAACTTGGGAAGGATGCAATACCCCTCTGCAGATCAAGGCCAAGCAAAGGAAAAAATTTCCTTAATTTGCGGAAGTGTGAGATACCAATACCAATACCAGTATTTCCTTTTAGAAGTATTCAAGCCCAAACAATATTTTTAACATATTATTTGGAAAGAAGGGAGCTTATTCCTAGAATTCCAGCTGAAAAGGAAACAAACAAACAAACAAACAAAAACTTGCCTTCTCTGCCGAAGATCTGCACGGTCCTTCTCAGAATGCATAGAGTTCACGGCCACAATTCAAAGGCCAGAATTCATGGCCTTTGTTCTTAGCCAACTAATGACATCAAGATGTTATTAAGTCAGGCCCAGGCCTGATAAAGAAGGATCCTGACACTCCTCAGCAGGAGAAACACTCGGCAAGGCTGTGCAGGCATCCTACCAGGAGCGACTCACAAGAGAAAGAACTAGGAAATCAAGTCTGCTATTCGGCTTTTGCACTCGACTCATTTCTTGCTCTAATTTCTCCTGGAGTGTATGGAACAAGGAGACATACTTCCAAAACAGTCTACCATGCACATTCATTCTGTAGCCTCTGAGCTCCACAGACAGCAGAGACCTCTCCAGGGACTTAGTCACCCACCAAAGACCTGAACTGTTTCCTGGAGGTGCCTCTTTCTTTGTTGGTCTGGCAGGATCATATGCCAGCCCCAATCCTCAATTAGATGGGGCAGAGCAGGGCCTTGACTGAATAAAATAACTCAGCGGCATCCGGAAAATCCACCTGGAGAACGTTTGCCTCAAAGAGGAAAGCAAGGCCTTGGAAGAAGCTCTAACAGAGATGAAATGCAGGATTCAATTTGCAGATTAAGACACCTAAATGGCTGTCTGCCAGTTCGCTCAGAGCCTGAGCCCCCACTGCGACCAGCAGAGATCAATCAGTGCACTTCACTGAGTGCACAAAACTCACCTTAAAGAAGATCCCTCTATTTGTTCTGCTGACTTATTCTGCAGGCTCCACTGACTCTAAGGGAAAAGCCCAGACTCCCACCTATTCTCTCTTTTGTGTTATGAAATACACTGGATATGAGTTAAATCATAGTTGTGTGAATTCTTCAGATAAGCCTAGATAACATGTTTGCTCATGTAGAGCCTATTTCTGATGAAAGGCGAAGAGATGAGAATAATCCCCAATTAACATTGAAGCATGACATATAAATCCCAGTAAAACATTAAGCTCCAGAGAATAGGCATATAAACCCATTTCACTGAGGGCTGAATTCTCATTCAGAGTCCTAAGATGTGACATACCAACTTCCTTGGTAATAAACCAAAAAATATAGGTTGTTTTCATTAGCAATATTCAATACTCCACAAAGAGCACAACCAAAGCAGCATATCTGAATTACAGTTTTAATGCACAGGCTTTTCAAGAGGAAGGTTTGTGTTTCAGTAAAAGCTGAATGCTCTCGACAAGCACTGCAGCGTGTCCCAAACCCTGTGTAATCAAACTGCCAAGATGAGGTTAGTTTCTGAAACAGGGTTAAAAAGTGTGGAGCATGCAGCGGAGCAAAGGGTGCAGATCAAGTGGTAGCAGGAGACCTGAGACAGCTTCTCTGCTTGGTGCTACTCTGCACTATTACAGATGCAGCAGCATGAACTGAAAAAGCAGAGTACCTGCTCCATGCAGGCCCTCCCCGTGCAAATCAAAATGTGACTTTTTCCAAGACATAAGGCCTGGAAATAACTGAGATACTACATGGTTGTTCTGAAAAAAATGCCAGCAGGAGATGTTCTTCCACTTACGGGAAGACACAAGGCAGCACAGGAATAAGAGAATAGCAAACAGACTCTTGCCATAATGAGGAAGAGCTGTATGTGATGAGGTTCCTAAATGTCCATCTGAGTGGAGGTTAAATTTCAGATCCTGACACAGAACAAGGGTATGTGGAAAGAAAAGCTCTGCTAATGAAAGCAGCAGATAGCATTAATACCAGGATCAACCTGGAGAGTTGAGCCTGTAAGCATTACATGCAATCAAAATAGCTTTCAAACCAACTGTTACTGCTGTATAAAATATTCATCTGCATTTGCATTTAGAGGTGGGAAGATTCTGCCCAAACCCTTTTTCAGAAAAATGCAGATTCATTTACAGCAATATGATTTGAGGCGTGCCACCACCAATTAGTAAATGCGAAAAAAAAGTCTGAAAAAATCTAAACATTTCACTCTGACATTTGCTAAATGTCTCTTTTATCAGATTTTTCATTTATATTTTTCCTTCAGTTGAGTTTAAAAGCATTGTTAGATGTTGAATATCAGATCAAAATATTTTGTTTCTTTGACAGAAAATCCCTGCCCCTTTTGGTTCACCAAAGAGTATCAGGCAGAAATGGATTTCTTCCATTTCTTAAGAAATGCTTGGTGGGTAGAACCAGTCAGGTCAATGCAAGAATATCTCCAAGTTGGAAACCAGAATGCTTGGGGTAAATCCTGCATTCACACAGTAAATCTCCAAATGGGAACTCTCAATCATCATAAAGTAAAGTAGATATTTTTTTACTGCACAAGAAGCCTGTGCTACAGTTTATTGTTTGAGAAACTGGTAAATTAGTCTCTCTTTGGAGGATCTGAATCCCAAAATACTTCAGCCTTACATATTAGATCCTATGATACGCAGATTCTTATAAAGCAACAGTGTACACTGTCTAGCAGAAATGACTCAAGCCAAGAAATCACCATACTGAAAGTAAGCCCTGCTGCGTAAAATCTGTTCTTTCTCCTCCAAGATCCCATCTAAAAAGAAAAAAGCAAGATGGGTGAGCACAGTCATAAGCAGGTGCTCGTTTCAGAGCATCACAGCTGCACAAGCACATCTATTTTCCTTTCCTAAATAATATCCATGCTTTGATGAGCCTGCTGGCTGGGTCTCCCTCCTCCCAGCTTGAATTTCTGAGCAGCCAGAGGAATGGGCCGGCTGTGCTTGGCACCCACGTGGGCAAGACCGTCTCCTCTGCGGAGAGGAGATCAGTTTCAAAGACAAAAGCTGTGGTGCGCAGAGAAGTGGCTCAGCTGCTTACACGCATTTAAAACCTTTAAAGGACAGGAGAGGTTTACTGCAGAGCAGCAAATTTTCCCAAGCAAGATCTTTTAAAGCCTGACTACAGCCTAAACATAAGCCCTTGCTGTAGCATATGTGGCAGAGAGAGATTCAAGCCACAAATTAATGAATTCTCAAAGTCTCAAAGCACTTTATTTTTTTTTCTATCAGTGACTGAAACCTGGGCAGTGTGGTGCTGAGCACTGCCTAATCCACCCTGCTGCATGGCATGAAGAGTGAGTCTGTGCTGCTTCATCAGGGCTCTCCGGGCTTACTGAAATAGCTCAGGCAGCTCCCCACCTCACTGCAGGTGCAAAAGGGATATTCCGAAATAAAAGAATTTGCTGGCACTTAGAGCTCCACTGCACACCAGCAGCATAGAAACACCAAAAGTAGTACAGAAAAATCATATATCTTCACTTTATCACCAAGGGAGTGAGAAAGGCCTGTGGAGTGGACTCTAAAGGCAGATCAATGAGCTGGAGGCACAGGGAGCAGGACTTAGGGATCTGCTTCAGGTGGCCCCGTCCCAGGATACTGGAGAAATTCAGGCAGGAATCGCTGATGCCTGGTCTGTTTGTGTTCCCTCTGAAAGCCCAGCAGCACTTGAATACACTGCTGTGGTGATACGGGGCCAGAGCACTGTGGCTCTGGCTCTGAACCACACTGCGGTCGGGGAAAGGCTAACACAGAACTTCCAAATTACACCTCCCTAGAAAAGAAAAATAGTTTTGAGGACTCATTAATCTTGGCCTTCTACATACCACAGCCTACAAACATCACTGGTATGTCCTGTTTTCAGTCCTATAATTTGTTTTTTTGGCTAGTCCAAGCATTCTTCATTGGAGGACCTCAAGAGTCAGAGGCTTTGTGTCATTTGGAAGTTTGTTCCAATGGCTTGGAGTGATTAGAAGTTGCACCTAATTTCTCATTTGACTTTTCTGGCTTTCCCTCCCCACTGCTTATTCTTATTATGCCTTTCTCTGATGGATTAAGGACTTCTTCCTTATCTGGTGTTCTCTCTTCATTAACATACTTAAAAACTGAATGCCTGTCACCTTTCAGGCTATTTTTGATAACCTTCACAGACTAAACTCCTCAGAAATCTCACTTATTTCTGCCAGTTCTGCACAGAGCGACCTGCTTAGTGAGAAGCAGGGAGCCACCATGTGCCTTGTCACATCAGACCAAGACACTGTATTCACAGCTGCAAAAAGAAAGGTGCTTTTCAATGGACAAGGAGAAAAAAGGGACTTTCCACAAAAATGTGGAGGAAATCACATGCTTAGGACTTGTGTTATGGGCGGGTAAAATTCACTTACAATGTGGATTTCAGCTGGATGTTGTCCTCTGTTCACCTTCAAGTCATTTTCTGCAGCCCTTGAATCAGCGTGGGTCTCTTTGCTGAACTATTCTCAATTCTTCTGCATCCTTCAAAAAATGTTGGCTCCAGAACTATACATAATATTCCAGCATCGGTCTCCCTAATGTTTAAATCATATCTCTGCTGCCACTCAAGACTCCCAGTTTGCATTCCAGGATCACGCTAGCCCTCCCTGCCAAAATATCACACTGATAACTCAAGTTTACTGTTAGCCCACAGAAGCCTGTCCTTTTTAGAGCTGCTGCTCTCCAGGACATGGCACTCCTGCTTGTTTATAGAATTATAATGTTATATTAGTCTGCATTAAAATGCATTTGGTTAGAATAATTCCAGTTTATCCAGAGATTAATCACTGTGTACAACAGCCCTGCTCCCAGCATGATTTACAACTCCACCTGCTTTTCCATCACACATCTCCTCGGCTGTGAGCTCCTATTTCCATCCAGAGCAGCAATTAAAATAACGCCTAGCTCCAGGCCTACCACTGATCTCCCCTCTGAGAAACTGTATCAGATGATAACTTAACCAGCATTTATTTTGTGACATCTGTCAGTGGCAGCTGAATCCCGCTGGTGAGACCACCTGCATTTGGCTGGACTCACCGAGTGGAGACATTTCCCACCCTCGAGGAAAATACACAAATCCTGCCATCAGCAACCCTGAATTTGTAAGATCTTCACACTCTGAGGGATCCCACCAGTTTGGTGCAAGGAAATTAAACATCATTTTGGTTTATGTTAATTCACACATTTGAATATCATCGTTTAGCATGCTGCCTGACACCTTTCACCAGTTGCTGAACTAATTTCTGGTATTTCTGATAAAGTTAATGTTATTAGCTGTGGGTCTGCTTAGGAAGAACGGAACCTGCTGTTCAGATAGCAGAGAGAGAAAATGGATTTTCTAAGTCTTCTGGACATTTCAGGAAAGACAAAATTGACAGGTGACAAGGCAGGCTGTAATTTATACACATCCTGAGGCCGTGCCACAGTCCTAATTACTGCTGTGGGCTCCACAGCCCTCAAAGGCAAAGCACACACCTAAGAAACACAGATCGATAGATAAAAGCAACCTTTAAGGAAACAAGCTGTCAGGTGCGTGTGATTCTTACTCTAAAATACTGTCTGGCAAAGTAACACAGGAGACACCACACCAGCTCCCACTCGCGGGCCTTAAGAAAGGAGAGCCCTAGGAAATGCCTGGAAGGATGCACTTTGTCATTGTGCTGGAGCGCGGTAGTTCAGAAGCAGGCAAGAACAGGGGAGGAAGGGATGAAAAGATGCAACATCTTCCTGAAAACAGCAGGAGCATTTGCCTTGCAACTCAGCTCTGCCCAGGTTCACCCAAAAGAGAGAAGGGGAGCATTAGAAGAGGAAAGGGAACACAACCTGGGCACAGCTCGCAGGACTGTACATAAAACAGACTTCTCTCATTCTCATCAGGCAGGGTTTTGGATGACAGGTCTAGTAGGCATCTTCTCTGTCTAAATTCTCTTTTTAATCTGCTCCTTTAAGGTACTTGCAAAGGTTTGATTTCACAATGCAAATACTGAGTGCAACCACCCCCATGTTATGAATGCGAACTTACACCCTGAGGATATTCATATAACAGCGAGAGATGGTTCATATGATTAAGGGGCAAGCTGAGGAACTCAGAGGGTCACAGAGTGGTTGAGGTTGGAAGAGACCTCTAGAGATCATCTCGTGCAAGCCCCCTGCTCCAGCAGGGACACCCAGAGCACGTGGCACAGGGTGGCATCCAGGTCGGTTTGGAAGATCTCCAGAGAAGGAGACTCCACAGCCTCTCTGGGCAGCCTGTTCCAGGGCTCTGTCACCCTCACAGGAAAGAAGTTCTTCCTCACATGGAGATGGATCTTCCTGTGTTTTAATTTATACCCACAAACTGAAGGAACTGCAGATTTGTATTCCAGAACCTGGTCTGCCAAGACTGGCTGATGTGGTCTCAGTCTTTTCCTCTCTTGTGCTTCACTTTATAGCACTTCTGAGGATACACCACACAGATGCGGGAGGAAAATGGAATGACAGATGGGGCTATAAAAGTTCCATGTATCAATAACATCAAGAACATTCCTCCTGTTTACAGGATTGCATTTATGTTTTATTCCTGAGACAGGCAGACTAATAATTTCATAAAATGCGCTCACAACAATATGCAGAAAAGCCAGTGCAACCACAGAACAGGAAGACCCCAGCTCTGCTTCCTAGAATCCTCCAGGACTTGGAGGTGACCTTTCTAACCTCACCCGAGCACCCTGATTCACTTTGCCCAGCTCTCACACCTCACTCCCAAATGCTGCCCCAAATCAACTTCCTCTTCTAGGTCTTCCTCAAAGGTTCGTAGAGTTCAGATCTTTTCTTGCTTCATCGTGTCCACCATAACTCCCTCCTCTCACCTCTCCCTCCAGGGCCCTTAGCTTAGAGGGAGTGAAGGGCACTTCCCATTCCCAGCAGGACGGTAGGCTCATCTGCAGCGTGCCATGGAGCTAGGAAAGTAGACAAGGGTTAATCCTGCTGTTACATGTCTGGCAGTGAGCAACACAATCAACTCTTATTCCTGCCTTTCTTATTTTGGTCAGCTTAGGCTGCAGTCTTGATAGTGTGTCACCATCTAATGCCTGAGGGTCTTCTCTATCCCTGCCCTGAAAAATTGACATACTTGAATAGCATTTGCAACCAACAAAATATTTAAGAGTGCCATCAAGTGGCCAAATGCTTGTTAGCGGTGAGTGGTTTCCAAGAGCTACAGGCTGTTCAGAAATCTCCAGGATCAGACAACAAATGGTCATCTCTAACTGTTCCTCCTTTAGCACAGCCTGCTGCTACTGCAAACAAGCCAGACCGTCCTCATCTAAGTATTTTTAACTTAGATGTGGGCACTGCAGGAGATGCTCATGTGTTCCATAACTAAAGGAAAGAAACATTAGGGTTTTATGATTGTGCTGCAGCCTCTGGACAGCAGACAGATGCCTGATGAGGTGGACACGCACAGTCCAGGCCATGGGGGAAGCAATCAGAAATGATATGGTTGCTTAAGAGTACTTTTCTGAAAATATTTGTCAGAGGAGCCAGTTTTGTTTGAGGGGCAAAGAGCTGAGTAACACATGGAACACGGAGGCCAACCTGCACTCAACTTTGCACAGGCATGTACTTCAAGCAAGACTGAATGTAACAGCTGCTTTTACAGCTCAGACATCTGCCCCATCCAGTTCCCAGTAGTGGTTAACATCAGATGCTTAGGGAAAATAATAAAAACAGGGCATATAAACAGTGATAACCTTCCAGAATACAGTCTATATGCCTACCAGTCTGTGGGTAAGCATCTCCCAGACAGAAGTCCCAAAAGGTCCTCTCCTCACTTGTGTGTGCAGCAACCAGCCCCAGACCATCATTCCAGGACTGTACCTTTCCACACTTCGCTTTGTGGCTCTGGTGTATATATGGCTAGTACGTACACTACATACTAGTATATACACTAGATAATCAGTCCTTCTCACAGTAATTTTTTATTTTTGGAATGTTTTAGTGCATGCGTGTGAAGCAGATCTGTGAAGCAGACAACTGGTGGTTAGTCTAAATGGTTTTTAAGAGCTTCTAAAAGTAGATTTCAGAGTAAAACTATTACTTTCCTAAAAAGCTGAATTAAAATGAAGTACTTCTATTTGTGCAGTCCAAAATAAAGCCAGCTGGCTAAGTATACGGGAATAAAGCAAGAGTTTGCAATCCTTTGATCACAGAACAAAAGCAAGAGAGAAAAGGTAGCAATGGGAAAAGTAGAGGGATCTTTCAGAGTGAAATCTCCAAACAACAACTAATGGAAGTGGTCCAAAAGGCTCACAAAATGTATTTACTTCAAATATCTGTCCAAACCAGAAGTCATATTTTAGCTTACATTTGGATGTGATGGGAAAAGCTTGAAGAGGAAAAAAAATAAGGAATTAGAGAAACACAAAACAGCTGAGGTTGGAAGGAGCTCTGGAGATCACCCGATAGATACAGTCCCCCTGGATTGGGGGTGGTCAAATAATCACCCTCACAGTAAAAGAGTTTTGTCTTATGATTAAATGGATTTTTCCACATTTCACTTCTGGCCTGTTGCCTCTTGTCCTTTCACTTGACACCACTGAAAACCAGCTTCTCCCTCTCACCGTGTGTTCATGTATAACTTTCATCCTTCTTCTTTGACAGCCAACTTGGCAGACTCCCACTGTGGGAAACCAACTGCTATGTGAACTAAACCAAAGTACAAATCTGAACAAGACCATTGATGAATTAGGCCCTCCATCACTATCAGAGTCAGCTTGAGTTTACTGAACTGAAAAAGCTCTTGGAAGTACATGCCACCTTTCTTTTACTGCAGATGAAACTCTTTCTGATTACAGACACTTTCTAAAACGCAGCAATGATCTAAAAACAATGTGAAAATGTTGCAAAAATCATAATCTTCATAGTAAGTTGATGCCACAAAGAGTGGCACGAAGAGTGAGCCTGAAAGGCAATATTCTTCTTATCTCACAGCTGGGGAAACTGAAGAGGAGCTGCTGAAGACAAAACCCAAAGCTAGTTACATGATTCACAGTCTAGATTTCTCTGATAGAGATCTAAGCATCCCTAAATCCCTTTTCTGTCATCTGTAGTTAACTTCACCCCACATTATCCTAAAACTCACTTTTTCGTCTCACCTGAATTTCAGCAATGTGATATCCCTGAGCACAAAACATGCAGCACTCAGAGGAAAAATAACAACAAAATATGGTTTTTATACTCTTCTGACTTCACAAGTTCTTATAGACTGAAAATTTGGACTGTATTTTTCAAAGATCTGAATTTTTGAAGCATTCTTGGCAGGCTCTTAACCTAAAGTAACCTATAATAAGAGTCAGTGGAGGTTAAAATTCAGACATTCCTGGATATACTCTGACAGTCAGGAAGCCTAGTGAGTAAAACCAAACGTGAAGTGACAAATGGAGAACCATGATTGAGTTTCCTAAGTCAGGATCAGCTGAGAAAAATGTTGTGCCAAGAAAAAATGTATTTGTGCTATATAGTGACAAAAAAATGCAGCAGTAAGCTAAGAAGAGTTTGGATGTTTCATGAGTTTCAATTCTTCATTACTTCACATAGATTACATTCAGGATTTCACAAATTCTCTCTGCTGAAAAATGATTCTTACTCATCTCTCTAGAATAAAAGACAGAAGAGAAAAGTCTTTGAAAAAAAGGTCTTTAAAGGGGCTTTATACGATTTCTTCGTACAGATCTGCCCTAGGAATAATGGCAAGCCATCTAACTTCAATGCTTACAAAGTAACTTACAAGCTGCTAGGATTAATGATGAAATGAGCCCAATGCAGATTCATAAATTCTAAGGCTAATGGAGATCACTGTGATGAATAAATCCTGTATTTGCTCTCATGCTTAATTACTACCATCATTAAAACTTCCAATTTATTTCCAGCTTTCTGAGATCTCTGAACTTTACTTTCAGTCACTAGATTCTCTCCTAGATGAAAAAGTAAGATGAAAGAGTGCTCTTCTGTAAGGTATCTCCTTCCGCTAGAAATAATTAATGGGCAGTAATCAAATCGCTGCTTACACTTCTCTTTGATAAGTTTTATTAAGTTTAGCTGATTTACTATTTTTCCGTAAAGCAGCGCTTCCAAATATAAATCTTAGAGCACTGATGGTGATATTGCACCTGTGTAACTCTCAATCCATGTTCTTAAATGAGAACTAAAGAGGAGCAGGTCTCTAAAGCTGCCCTGTGACTCAGCTCTGAGAGTGGATGCTAGCCAGCAGAGAGCCCGACTTAACAAACTTTGTGCTCTTTTCAGGGGTAGAGGATGGCTAGGACAACCGAGAACTCTCCAAAACAGGAAGACAGGGCGAATGGACTGGTCTAGAGAATTCGAAGCCCAGGTTGGATAATCTTCTTGCAAAAAAAAAAGTCCCCAGAGTCACTCTCTTAAAATGAGAATTGCTTGAATAAAGCCTTTGGTTTCTAGGACTGCTCTATCAAATCTGAGATGAAGGAAGCTGCAGATACATGTTGTCTTTTGCAGGTCCCTTGGCACATGAG
>NW_010577202.1:442999-453173 GCF_000705375.1 Tinamus guttatus | reverse complement strand
TCAGGACATGACAGGCAAGGAAGGGAAACATTTCCCACTTCAGTGTCTAAAGACACTGAGGGTTCCCCTGAGACGCTGACCTTTGTCAGGAGAGATGTCAGGGAAGGAACACTGCCCATCTCTCATCTTCCTTTTCCAGCCAGAGCCAGCAGCTGCAAGGAGAGTGTCCTGCATATGTAGGAGTTAAAGGTACCATACTGCTGTTCAGAGGGAGGGAGACTTTCCCGCATCCTGCTGTAATTCCTTCCCATTTGGCAGTATGGCTGTAAAATTTGCAGAGCATAGGCTTTCATATAGAAAAACCAAGAGTATCTGAGTGCAACAGGAATGTAAGAAAAAAAAAGAAAACTCTTCATGCTCTACCTTAATAAGTACTAAGACCTACCTACTCAACTCTTCGTAGTCTTTTCTTTTGTTTTTCTAGTAATTTTAAACTTGCAATACTACTGCATGTTTCTGCACAGCTAACACTGCTGTTTAAACACACTACTAATTATTCAGAAACTTTAAAATGTTCACAAGCTCCTTGACCCAAAAGTCTGGGATAGTACTGATGGAAAAGTGGCTCAATAGAAATATTTATTAAAAATAGCTTAGTAACATTGTGGCTAACCATAATTTACTAGTCCTATTGGATGACTTATTGGCATATGCCTTGTAATGCTCGTAAAAAATACTTTTATAATTAGATATGTTTATATTTTATACACAGACTAGGAAAATGTGATGAGAGGAATACAATCATTCTAAGGAACACAAAACAATCAGATACTTGGAGCAGTGCAATCCACAATTTACTTAAGCACACAGTAACCAATAATTTTGGTGACAATAATTATCTTTACTTTTTATGTTTACTTCTGAGCTATGCCAACATTATGTTTCAATTTTACTGGACATATATGCAATTTAAAGTAATCAAAAATCTGTGAAAGCCTTTATATCAAAGATTTCAGAAAAAGCTTTTTTTTTTCATTCCATGTTTAAAAGGGCCACCTGGAGCTCCCTGTCACATTATAATCACATGGAAAAATTCTGTTACTTTTATCTACATATTAGTGCACATGTAAATTAGATAGACATCTTCCAGCATTAAACTTTACCCATCTCACGTCAGGAGCATTTTCAATCAAGGTGTTACAATCAGCTATGAGACATATATACAATTAAAATGCAAGCCACATATAATTTCAAAGTTCTGTGGGCATCTCAGGAAAATGGTAGTGTTCAAAAGATGAATATAACCAGGAAAGAGGTACTCACGTGCAGGTGACTGGATGCTTAGCCTACGGGGTGCTTTTTTATAGCACTGTCTGCCCTTAAATATCCTTAAGATTGTCTGCACACAGGTTAGAAATTCAGTGCCCTAAAATCTGTACCTTAATATATCACATGAACATTTGCTTTGCTATTGAAGAATACAAAAAGTATTTCAAAATGGCTTTTTTCGTTAACTTAGCAACAGGGCAAAGGCACAGCGAGGCTGCAAGCCTGTGAGCCAAGTCTGCCTGCCTCCATGCAGCAAGACGGATCCCACTGCAAAGCAGAGGTCTGTTCCAATCTCCTTAAACAGGGAGGATATCAGGACATGACAGGCAAGGAAGGGAACAGGGAGGACACCCAGCCCCAGTCTTCCTCCGCTCCCCCACATACCCATTTGATCACTATAGCTCAACGAGACATTGAGACTGTCAAGAGGCATAAGTAGCCTATCTTGTGCATAATGCACAAACGAGAAGCGAAGAAGAAAATGGCTATGAGCAATCAACACTGCCTAGCCAAGACGATCACCATAAAAACACACTAAAATGCGTATTAAGACATCCTGGGGTACAGCAAGGGTTAAGGAAGTATGCTAGCACTTTCTTTTCTTGGTGTGTGGATTCCAAAATTATGGTACTCAGATGTTCAAAGATACATGCTACTTTTTCAAGGCAGCAGTGCGAGGCTCTTGAACACCAGAAGAGCCATTTCTTTTAAATCCCAATTTTGGTGACAATGCCCCAACTTCCTCCTCTGGCCTTCTCTTCCTGGTCTGCACAGGCCCTGACAGGATCCCTGCTGACTTCGGTGGGTTTCAGGGTCATATGCTTTCTAGAATCACATAGCATTTTACAGTCCACTGTAAGATATTTACTTACCTTTATTGTTCTTTTCATTTTTTACTTAATTAAAGCCACACTCAAGTGGGTAATAAAAGCATTTAAATGTTCTCTATGACAGCACTCAAGCTAGTGCAATGTTATAATTATTATCATTAGAAATCCAAGTGTTTATTTACTTGGAATTTACAAAGCAGAAACCTCATCTTCTCTCCTGACGTCAGTTTATAACTAATAATTTCTCAGATCCTTACAAATACGCACACACAAACTTCAATTTTCAGATAATAAAATGTTCAGTAAGACTTTAAAATATGGCAAAGAATGAAACAAGTTTTTTTAGAAACGAGTTTTCCCATTTACAGTGATTTCTTGCACTGGCCTGAAGAGTGTACAATGAACAATAACACATGTCAAGATAAGGGAATCTTGGATGTTTAAATAAATATCCATTCTGACACTAGTAAACACTATATTTTCTGGATATCACCATTATGTAATTCAACTGTCGAAGTTTTCAGAAGATCGAGAGTGCCTAAGAAGAGCTTCTGATAAGCAGAAAGCTCTGTTAGAGACTGGATTAGTTCCAGGTTAATGGCTGTCTGATGGTTTAAGTAAATACAAAACCAGCAGTCTGTAGCCACAGCACCAAAAGCTAATAATCATCTAATCTTGCTGAAGATATGACAACTCTGATAAAAGGTGTTGAAATGCATTTTTTTCTCCCCGCAGAGAAGTACATCCTGGAACACCTCAAACCTCACAACCAGTCCTATGGCAGTAATTCGAAACAATCACTATATTGTTAAAAAGGAATTTGTCTTTCATATGATAGAATCATGTATATATAGTAGGGCAGACCGACTGACACAGGGTGTCTTTTCTAACTTAAATGAACTATGTGTAAAGTGAACTTAGAGAAGAGTCACAGAGTCATAACATGCTTCAACATAAAGCATAGAAAATTTACGAAAGTAAACATGCCTTTCAGTTCAAGCAGTAGGAAAAGCGGAGCTAAAGGACTTCTGTTGGGATCACTGACCCAGGCAAAGACGACCTCAGCGACAACCCCATCTCAGGGCAACCAAAGAACTCACTGTATGATGAAATCCAGAGCCAAGAGCCTCATTTTAAAGGTCTAGAGCACCATCCACTCAGCTGAGGACAGTAACTTGTGCTTTCAAATTAAAATACTGTTAAGTTTTCACACTAATCACCAAGACTTGAATTTCCAGAAGTCCGCATTTACTAAAGCCTGTGTTAAATGGAATCCTCGCCCAACTTGACCAGAAACTACTGCTTGGTTTTGAGAATTGAAAATACTGTCCCAAATAAAAGTCAACCTAGAATATTTCTACCTATAAAAAAGTCAAAAAGCAACTTATTACAAATACTTATTTTGAAGGCCTATTCTTTTGAGTCTATTGATGATGATTGATTCAATCAATGACTAATTGATTCGATCAGTGATGACTGAATTTTAAAATCACTGAAAAGTTCCTTTTCTACAAAATCCCTCTAATTTTGAACTCAGACACCAAAATCTCATATATAAAGAATTGTAAGTCAGTTCCAAAACATTTTAAGAGAACTGTGCATTTCATACATAAATAAACTAGAACTTTTGAATAAAATATTCATCTCCTAAACATTTCTAAATATTTCCAAATGCTATTTATGATATTTTAGTGAGATGTAAGAGCTTAAGTTGGTGGTAGCTATATACAACATCGCTTTCCTAAATCAAAGAAAGAAAATGTTTGGTGACAAACTAATGTCTTTATAAGTATTATTAACATATACTCATTTACATCTGTTGTTGCTGAAGACAAATATCTGTAAGCTTAGTTTAGAATTTTCTTAGAGCAAATGCTTTGGAATTGATGATTTTTGCTTTAATGTGCCTGTGCATATGTAGGCAAATAAGTATATAATTTAATCTAAGTAAACTGGTACTCCCCCAAATTCATTACCACTTTTGCTTTCAACAGCAACTGATGGACAAGATTCTCAAAATATTATTAAATAAGTTCTAATATTCATATATTCTTAGTTTTATACTGCTACTCAAGTATGTAACTGATGATTATTTGAGTTTAACGAAATCAGTAGATGACAGATCTTTTCACAGATGTTGAGAGAATTATGTATTCTTGTTAAGAGATTTGCCACATATGCAGATTTTGTATTTAGTAATGCTTAGCCTAAAAATAATCAACTAAACATTAATCCATGTCTAAATGTCATTGGGAATGTCAGAGAAGTCTTTGAACAGCAAAAGAACAATCTGCCTCATGTACCTGAAATCCCAGGCAGGGTTGTGAAAACATAGCACCAGAGTATATTATCCTCTGTGGAACACCCAGCACATTTAAAACCATCACTTAAAACAGTAAATCAAAATCTCTCAGTATTGCTTGTTTACACTGATGTTCAGGATAGAGGAAGAACAGAAAGATCTTCTCAAATTAAGTTTAAGGGAACATATAAATTGCCTGAACACTGCCATGGCCAATGAGTTTTAGTAACGCATGTACAACAGCCTAGTATAGTTACTTGCTGTTCTTGGAGACTGGCAAAGTAAAAGAACCATCCAGAAACTAGGAGGAAAAAAAATCCAGAGAAAAATGATAATAAACCAGAAATTATGTTCTTTATTCTATAGCCTTTGATTCAGTTTCCATCATTATAAAATCAGTTTTCCTGATAGATTAAATAGATTAATACACAGGATAGATTAAATCCTTATTTTAATAGGAATAGTTTTTTTAAAAGAATGCTATTTCCTATCTTTTGACAACTTGTACAGTAACATATGCAAGACATGTTGTACTAGTTAACTTCCCAGCAGAGCATCTGAGAAGTATTAATGACCTAAGCATCACTGTACCTGGGATTGCCTCTGTTTTGCAGACAGGGAGGAGCCTAACAAATAAACCTGCAAACCGAAAGAGCTGGAAGCCCTATAGTACTGTTGGTATCTCCTAACAGATACTCTGTTTTAACTTGTGGGAAACGTTTCACAGAGGAGATTACTTGTGAAGGCAGCAGCTCCCTCCACTATTCCAAATAACTTAAGTGAACCTTATTTCTGACAGAAAACTCGGGTTGCCGTGTGCTCGTTTTATCCTTAGTGCAGAGTTCTGGTGAAACCAACCTGGTCAGATACCAATTTGACCATAAACGTAGCTGTATCACTTCAGAAAAAATATTTCTAACTTGTACAGCTGAGCACTGTCATTTAATTTGCTCACCTATTTTCTGACTCTTCATACTCTCTAGTATTCGGTGCCTTCAGTCATCTAAACATCTAAATCATAAATATTATAAACACCTAAATTACAAATGCCTGCAACAGTAGAAAAAACACTGCTAGCAATGTTTCCTGAGGCAAAGAACATAAAGGAATCTGTTGCAGTGAAGTGCCAGTTTAAAATAACGTTACTTTCTGGACAGATGCAAAAGAGCTTACTTTCATATTAGTCCATGTAAGCCTATATAATCTCCTAACAATCCAGCTGCTGACTACATGCTATTCATGTTCTGTGCATCTTTGCATACTTATTCGACAAGTAGGACGTTCTGTTTTATCACGAATGACTACAATTTTGTAGAAACTATATACCCATACAAGTTCACAGAACCCTAACATTTAGAGCAAGATTTCACAAGTGCTCTGTATTTGTTTGACTGCTTTTAAAGTGCAGTACTGATAAGTGTAGTTGTTGTTAGGGATAAAATGCCTGTTGATTTTATTAAAACTTCCGTTATACAAATGATGGATGCCTCACATCCCTATTGGAGGCTTGTTCCTGGTATGCTACACTGTCAGTTCCGGGTATGCTGCACACTTCCAGATGTAAAAGCCCCATAAAATGAATCTTTTGTATTTTAAGTTTCATAAATGATGCTCTGGCTGTCCAACTACTCAGGTCTACATTTATTCAGCTCTGTTTTCATGTAGCAGATTGTTCAACAGGACTGACCTCTGCCTAACGTCTCCCTATAAGCCAAAGGTTCATTTATAGCTTTTCTGTATCTCATCCTTGAGATGTCAAGTAGACAGAATAGAGAGCAAGCTTTTCCTGGAGGATAGAGAAATGGTAAAACATCTCAATAAATGAAAGAAATTATACTGAACTTCCAGGGAATAGCAGACATTTTCTATCAGTTCAAAGTACTTGCACTGCTATTTATAGAAGCTGCTTTGATGTTACGAACTTTTCAAAGCTGGTCTGGTTTGCTGGAAGGGTGCAGTGCAGTTTCTCCAGACCTCAAACTCTGGCTCTAAATTTACAATAGAGCTGGAAATAAATGAAACTTTACAACTTACATTTTACAAATTGATACTGGTTTACAATATTATTAAAAAAATAAAATAGCTGCTATAAGCAATCCTGATAAAGATAGGTCTTCTGAAAAAATATTTCCAGCTTTCTATAAACTACTACTTCAGCTCTTATTTTCCCTGCCCAGCATAAGTAATATCAAATACTATATATCTAGTTGAAAACTGCATTATTTCCTTTTTGTTATCATCAGCCAGTGTTAAAGCTGAGTATAAAATGTTTTGTTACTTTAACACTCACTTTGGACTTCAAAACTCAGTACTTTTAGAATATACCTTTGCTGAAAGCTTCATCCCATGTCTCAGTAGTAACAAAGTTCATTATGATAAGAGGCACAAGGTTCAGTACAAAGATGGTATGTATCTTTTATAACCACAGTGGGGAGATAGCTACTTCCTTACCTGCCATGACAATTTATTCAATAAAAAGACAAAAGGTACACTTACAAATGCACCAATTTTCCCTGTCTCAAGAAATGCCAAAGATTTAAGGAAATTAAGAAAATGGACTCTGACATAGATACTACAAACAGTAGGTATTTTGGAACACCAAACTGAATTTCAGGAAAAAAAAATAAATACTGCAAAGACTTCTATACCTGGGGGCTTTAAATCAAGACATAAAGCCCTATATGTTCCCCACAGTTTTATGCTCCCTCCCAGTATTTTGGCGTCCTCTTGAAAAAGAGTTCATAACATTTTCTGCATAGACAGGTATCCATGTACCTCATATTCAAAGACATGAAATAATGTTGTAATTAATGAAACAAATTACCAGTAGTTTTAAAAGCTCAAGTTGGAGTTTAACCAGGAGGGTGAAGCATGAAGAACCAGGCCTGAAGACGAAAGGCAGAGCTAAAGGAGAAGAACCAGATCATGTTCTGTGTTATGCTTTGCACGTAATCCATTGTGAACAGTACAAACAGCACTAGCAACAGAAAAGAAACCATCTATAATTCTAAAGGTCAAGACTGTGCTCTCCAGGTTCAGTGCCCAAGTTGTGGTATTCACTTCCCATGAGAACTCCTTATTCTGAATCCTTTAGATTCAGAACATTTTCCATCTCTTTCCTTCAGGAGTATATTTTGCTGAAAAACGACAGGAAGAGTTAAAGCAGTATAAAACCTACCATGAGATAGGTGGAACCATGAGAGCAAGAACAGAGTATGGTGCCCACCAGGCTTACGGAACGACCAGTACATGGAGACTAACACTGCCTCCCTGAGTAGCTTCAGGGCTTTCTCATTCACTGTAAAATTTTGCAGCAATACTGGAAGCAGCAAGCAGAAGTGGCAGGAGAGGTCACAGTAACCACATATTCTCTAATGAGATTTTGTTTCATGCTGTAGAACTGGGAAACTGGCAAAACGCAGCTCACAAGAAAAAGCTCTGATCACTAATTCTCACTTGCATGTTTGCACCTCCTGACTCAGATTAAAAGAAGAAAAAAAAAAGAAAAAAAATAAAAGAGAAGTTTTTCCCAGAATAACAGCCTCTTGCAGCATCCACAGCAATGACATCACAGTGAAATCCATGACACGGACCATGAGCAGATGCCATGACAAGATGAGGAAAGCATTTTGCAATGAAGGAGAGTGACCACGCACATTGGCAGCCTGTGAGGATTAAGCAAGGATTCCTGGTAACAGACAACAATTATACCATAGAACTATGCTATTCTGTCACCCAAACTTCTCAACAGTTCTATTCAAAGTCCTTTCTCACAAGATGGTAATTAGGAAATTTTAATTATATGACTGTAAGAAGAAGCCAGTGAGGATAAAAGGAATCACTAGGCCCATCTTAGACAATACAGAAGAGGCACTGACTTGCCCATTTCAGATAGTACTCAGCTCACACTATCCTGAACCAGTTTGGATTTAAGAGCTCTGTAACCATATTTAGGGAGGTTTGTTTTGTTGAAAGTAATAAAAGCAACTACTCAGTAGCTTACAGAAGCTCTGGGTCACATCTGCTGTTTTTGTTTTTGTTTTTGTTTTGGGGGAGAGGGGTAAGTGGGGGGTGTAAGCAGCTTTATAGACCTATACGTACAAAAACACATTAACTGCATTTTCTGAAATACCAAGATATATCCTGATTTTTTTCCCACTTTTTACACACACATCTATCAATACATGTCCCATGCTTGCAGCAAGATGGACGGATGAATCTACTGCTATCCTCCACCAGACCTGTTTCTTCATGGTTATTCAATGAAAGAGTCTCTAGCTCCCATAAACAAAAGCCCAGTCCTCGTCTTTCATTATCCTGCATGTGCAGGCAATGGCCACACATGCTCAGACACTGACCTACATAGCTTAGACATGATCCTGATGAGTTATAAATACTTTCTGGGGGGTCATCGAGAGGAAATCAGAAAGGGGCACTATCCCATAAAGTGAGAATGATCATAAAACCATGCATATTAAGTCATTTTAAGTAAATTAATACATTTCCCCAGACCCCTTTTGTAAAATCCCAATCATCCAAATAAATGACCTGTGAAATAAACTTCCAACAAAATTATTCCATAACCTTCAAGTCTTTCCCCACCAAAATCTCTTGTCTTTTGCAGGACCCTGGCCCTCTTATACAACAACTTTTAAGCTGTGGGGGTTTCTTCCTTGAGGAGCACAACACAGAAAGAACACAATTTGGCCATTAGCTGCTCTAATTCTAGTGAAGGGGGCACTGGAAACTCCCAAGCACTGCTGCCCCATGCTGTGGTGAACTGGTTGCCACTGTAAAATACAGCAGATAACTGCAAACATCTGCTCAAGAACAGGCCACTCCTTCTCTATATTCTTAATATAAATAGACTTTTTTACTCTGTACCTTTTTTATTGTGTAACTAAATAAAATACTGAGTCAGCTTATTCCCCAGAACTAGTAGAATTTATGAAACTGCAGTATTCGTAAGATCTTCTATTCCAGCAAGCCTTAGTGTATATTGTTCAGTGCAGAAATACAACATGAACTGGAAGAATAAGCACCACTTTTATACTGCATTTCTTATATGCTACTTGCTTATAACACCGTAGATTGTTATTCCAGATACTTTTTAAATTACTTGTAGTAAATTCTTCTTTAATTTACATGGATGGGAACCATGCTGTGCTAGAATACATAATATAAATAGGAGTATTTTACTTTTACACCACAGACATAAATCCAATTTCTAATTGGAATCCCACATTTGGACATCAGGCTTTAATCTTATGCTTCATTTACCAAGAAACAGTTGTATTTTCTTCTGAACTTCTAGTTGTGATACATTTCTTTCATATTATAACAGTCAATCAAACTCACCTGATCCCTAAGATTGCTCCATGCAGGGGGTGCTGAAGAAATTAAGGGCATCAGGACTGTGAACTGTCCTTTTCATCACTGTGTCCTTTACATGAGGTTCAGAGAAAACATAGAGGATCGATGATCATTGTGCTTCACATCTCCATGTGTAGAATCACAGGCCCATATTTTATCTGAGTGGATAATGAAAATAAAACCCTTTAAAATTGCCCTTTTTAAATTTTGGATATTTATTCACTAAAATACTTATTTTTGCAAGAAACTTCATAAATCCCTGAAATTGGTAGAAAAGATTTGGTCTAAAAACACAGGGTAAAAATGGCACAAACAGAGGCCCCTGCATATACTCCCACAGCACAAGCAGAGTAGAGCCACTTTGCATACACTCAGAGTCTGCGCTCCACCAGCACACACC
>NW_010577202.1:419599-442960 GCF_000705375.1 Tinamus guttatus | reverse complement strand
CATTTTCAAGCTGCTGCCTAGCCCTACTGCAAGATTGCCTGTAATGTGGAACCCCATGCAAAAACATTATCTGAAATAACAGACAGAGCAAGGTTAGGTTATAAGAACACATACAAAAAGTCTATTGTTTCTTTCAATCATCAGTTTAGGATTCTTATGGAAAAATCTATTCTACTTCTGCGGCTATCTTATTATTTTCATCTTATTGACATATGAAGTTGTTCAAGTTCATCAAGGTTTTTTGTCAGAGCCCCAGTTACTAACTTATACATTAAAATACACAAGGAAAAAAAAAGACTACAAAAAGAGTTCCTAAAAAGAAAGATCATTGTGATAAGGGAGAAATACCAACAGAATCAGCCTTGTACTCAATAGAACATTTTTAATCTGTTTCAATAAAGCACTCAATAATTTCTGTGTAATTTCTAAGACCTACAATACTTTTTTTTTTATCAACATTTTTTATCTCTAACATTTCTTCATTTTTATACTAATTAGGAAA
Organism: Tinamus guttatus; assembly: GCF_000705375.1. The sequence continues at coordinate 442,458 of NW_010577202.1, read as the reverse complement.
TAACTAAAGAAATGCTCAGTCTCCATTATTGTATTTATTGCCATTTTGCTTGTTAAGGCAACAATGAAGTAGCAGTTCTTTAGACTTTCATCTTCTTTTCCTCTTTCATCTTCATAATCGTCATCTTTCCTTTCTCTTTTCCATTTCCTCAGAACATTCAGGTACTTGAATTTTATCAGCACAAAAAGGAAGCAAATTTCAAAACTGAATGCACGAGCATTCATAGAACTAGAATTGCAATTCTACACTCATACAAACCACTTCTAAAAACACTTGTAAACTTATTCAATTAACAAAATCAAACTGTACTACTTGACCAGGTACAGGCTAATTTTTGAATATGCACAGTCCTTCTTTAAAATAAAAACTTCGAAAGACATTTCCCTGTCAAATGCATGTGAACACTGCTAAGAAATTATGATCTAATTACTGATATTGCACAAACAGAAAAAGACTACATTAATTGAATAAATTACTCATTTCCCAACTGTTATGATATATACTGATGAATTCCCATTTAGCCGCTTTTTAGGGAAGCTCTGTCAATTGTCGTTATTTACATACTAATTTCATTTAATGCTACAACTCTTAGCTTTTACAATAGCACCAGCACAGTTTGTCACTATCAATTAATGAGAATTTCCTAGCAGTTATCATCCAGAGATTTTTAAGGGAACAGGGAACAAAACCACTAATAATTAAGCAAACAATCCGTTATAACATGTCAACTTTTATATAGCATCCATCCCATTCATACCAATGATGCAAAGGCATTAATGCATTTGTCGTGAAACTGTAGTGAATGTCACACTGTACATAAATGAGTTGTGTACAGTCCTTTGTACTTTTGAATTTAAGCATTCATTTAAGTCTCTTCATACACATCTCACACCAGTACACAGTAGGAATTGAAGACAGTGATAGAGATTCATTTCAAAGAACCCACCACTGCAATGTTAACTTGTGAACAAGCTAAAAAGTTGTCAGAGGCTTTCAAAGGCCTTGGACAAGAGCATACACTTGCATTTCTGCACATCTGTAGCAAGTGCAACGGACCATTACTACACACACAGGACAACTGATGACTTACTGCACACACAACATGCATTTATTGGCACACAGCCATGCATGCAATGGCACAGCTCACGTGCTGCCCACCTGACTCATTTCAGCCACAGGTTCCCCATGTCCTGGCTGAGGAGCTCAGAAGAGGGGTGGAAATAAGGAATTATGTATTCTGGCATTGAATTCATTGAGAATGTCACACCAAGCGACCCAAGTTTTCCGTGATAAAGGAAGGCCATGCATTAAGATAGCGCTGTGGTCTATCATCTCATCTGCTTCTCACCTTTGGTCCCCATATGGATCCCATGTCCAGTGCCAGAGAGCTGCAAGGGAGTGGGCAAGGAGCAGTGTGATGCATCCTGCATCTGTGTGAACCGGTGACCCAGCACAGGGGGCTCTGAGCCCCCACTCTCCTGTGGCTGCAATAGGGGATCACAGGGCTCCATTGAAAGAAGACTTTTGGGAACAGGCAGGCACTTTGAAAACATCAATCTTTCTACCTTCACAGTAACAGCAGAGCTTGACTTCAGAGGTGCAACAAAAACTATTTATTTGCACAAGTCCTGCCCCACTACTTCTACAGGATTATTTCTAGCATCTTCCTGGAGACCCTCACTACTATCATCTAATTATTTGTTTTTAGGTTTCTCTTTCACCTTCTACCATGAGAGGAGTTATCTAAAACCCATGTAAATATATCTTGAAACATAGATGAGTTCACTCATGTTTTAAAAAAAGTCTACCTACATTATTTTTGAATTTTGTTATCACTGAACATGGTGAAGCCCTCCAATAAACAGAATGTATCTTTATTCTACTCAAATCTGCTTGAATATTAATGTTTTAATGTTAATGTTTACACTACAAGTACCACAAATATTGAACATTAAGATTTTCTTCCTCAGAGGTAAAATGAAATCGGATCCTTTAAGATATTCCCTGTTGTATTGCAAATCAGAAACACACTTTCATTCATTCACTATGCTTTGCATATTATCCTTAATACTTTCTCTATTTACTTTTCTTGATTATTACATTCAGTATGTGCCTTACCCAAATTTAAGACCAATTTGTCTCACAGGACACCAATTCCTCTGGATAAGGAAATTGCAGAGTAATTCAAAGAACCCCAGGTCTCATTTTCATTCCTAACCTTGAGTCACAAATCCAGAAACAGTTTTGCCCGCTAGTAACTCCTCACACCACTGCAGTTCAACTGAACCCGCAAGGCAAGTCCAGGTGCGCGTGACAGACAAGGCCGCCCGACATGGCGCCCACAGCACCAGGCCTTGCAGCTCCAACGGACAGCGAGATGGCGGCCATAACAGCCAGCACCAATCAGAGCTTGCCTTCCTCCTCCCTGGCCAATCAGCTTGCGTCCAGCTCTAGGAAGAAGGCTCTTATTGGCTAGTTTGCTGGTAGAAGCACAGCACTGCCCCGCCTACCACCCGGCTGCAAAAAAAGCTCCAGCTTTAACTTTTCTTTCCATTTCTTTGGTGCCCGCCTGCCACTCTTCCTGCCCACTCCTCACCTTGTCCCACATTCCCTTTTGGACAGCACTGCCACTTACAATCTGCAGTTAGTCAGCAGAGGAGCACAGCACTGCTCTTCTAGGTACCTGCACACTCTAGTTATAGGGTTGTTTCAAGCTCAATGAGGAGAGACCTTAACCAACCTTTAAATTCAGGACTTAGTCCTATAAACATTATCCCCCTTTCTCTATCTCCAGGGTCTGTAGCTAGAGCCTTACATACTTGACAGCATCCTATTAAAACAAACAAAAACTTATGATCATTTAGGGACTGTTATGATTCTATGATTCTATGATCATTTAGGGACTGGGCAAGCTTATAAAAGCCAGGTGCGCTGTGCTGAGCTGCTCCACACGTTTGGCTGCGCAGCTTCTCTCCACCTCTCGAAAAATTGATTTCTAGGGCTTTGGCATGAGCTGTTTCCATGCTTTAGACAAAGGGATTGTAGTACTGAATGCAGTCCTCCAGAATATTGCTGAAAAATAAATCAAAACCAGAACCATTCCTTCCTGTAGGCCTCCTAAAAACCTGTCCAGAAAAAGAATTAACAGGTTCACAAAAATAAAGTAAATTATAAATTTCATATGACTAGTGCAATGTACAAAACATTAGCATCCTTAAAACAACTGAATGCTAAATGCACTTAACAGAAAAGAGAAAGAAAAAGAAAAAAAGAGAAAGAGAGAAAGAACCAACTATGGTACAAGGATAGTCAGAGGCAAGTAGGTAAAAAATAAGTAATAAATTATCATGCAAAGCTGTCATTTAATATGCAGCTGTCAACTGTTCCAGTTTCATTTTGTCCAAAGGTTGGAAAATGAGGTCAAGATTGGATTTTGCAGATGCAGGGATAATTGTTCTGCTAACTACAGGCCTCCCTAGAAGTGAGCATTCACTGTGGGCCCATTAAAATCCTAGTTAGGAAACATATTACACTAAAAACTCCCAAAATAGAGTGTAACATTCACCCACGGCTAACCATTTATATTTGATACACACATTCCCACACAAATATATATATATATGTAACTTACATAAATAAAAATATACAGAAAGCTTATGCATCATACGCATTATACACATTTCATACATAATTAGCCATAGGTTTAGTGAGCCCTTATCAGCCTTCATGTTCAAGAAATTAATGTACCCGGGCTAACGCATTAGCCTCCTTCATGCTTGTGTGATCTCCAAGCTGAAGTCACACACGCGATTTTCCCGTCTTGCATCACTCATTTATTGCTGTGTAAAGGAAGCCACTTGCTAGATGATATCTGGGAAGGAGATGACACCCCCTAGGGGGTCCCTGGAGCTGGACTCGGGGAACCAGGTACCTCCTGCTTTTCTGCCCCATCTCTTGGATACATCCAACCAGTTTGCTCTAATTTGCTCCAGGTGGCTGTGACCCTCCCAAGAGGTCCAAAGCAGGAAGTCTCACTGCCAAGGCACCAACCACCCCATGCACTCAAGAGCAGTGCGTGACCAAAACAACTTGTTCACTAGGGGCGGCAAGGACCAGCCTCATCCATTTTGCGCCTGTTAGAAGAGTCCTAAGCAGGGACCTGAGCCTGAGCACTTTCATAAAAAAGATACAAATGTCAGTATGGAGGGAGAGACATAAAAGCCATAGTTCGCACTGCAGACTGGGTTTAGATTAATAACTGGGTTTAGATTTTTCCTTATATCATCAATGCTCTGGGTTGCTCTTATTGCATAAAGAATATATTGTCCAGGCACCTTTGAAGATTGCAGTGATGGAATGCAACAGCATTTTCTCAAAACACTGTCTTTAGTCTATGATTTCTAATCACACTTCCCATGTTAGCAGGATGGGGTGGCTGGTCTTATTACTGTTATTTCATGGGAATATCCTTGAATATTCACTTGCATTTCAACAGAGGATGGCCAAAGGGTCATTCCACAAGCCTAACGCAGATCCCAGCTAGTGCAGGCTGCTGGAAAATGATCTGTTAGCGAGCCAGGCAGACCGCTCTGTGTGTTGCAAGGAGGATAAACACAGAATTTGGTTGCATCAAGCAGGGTCTGAGAGAGCTGCTATTCACAGACAAATGAAACTAGTCTGCCCTATCCACCTGCCTGGGAATGAAAGCAGCCCCTGCTCCGGACCTCCACTGTTTAAGATATTCTCATCTGCCTCCAACCTTAATTTTAACTTACAACTCTTGACCCCAGAGTTGTTTTAGCAGTGTTAGATCAGATTTCCCGCCTCTGCTATGAATGACATTTTGTTTTCATCCACGCAGGTGTTCCCAACTCCCCCGACCCAAACTATTATGGAACTTTTTTTCTCCTGGCCAAGCTATATTTTTCCTTTGATCCGGTTAACCAACCTATATCTGCTCTGTGAGGTGAAAAGCAGAGAAGTAGCTGAGGCATTTATTTGCTCTGTGAGTCTGTAAAAGAAAATAAGTTGCCAGTATAAAATCGTCTTGCTCTAAAAGCTATTCAGAGAGGCACAGGCAGCCTGTGAGAGCGCAGAAGAAGGCAGTCAGAGCTGAAGGGATCATGTTCCTCTTTGCGTGTGCAAAATTTCAGGCACTGCTCTGCGCCTGCCCACTCATGGAGATGTCCCACAGGGTGATCTTAGTAGCAGCTGCTCAGCGCAGGGCTCAGTGTAGACAATCTCACCAATAGGTTTCTGTGCATAATGCTCACTTTGTGAAAATCCTACACTCGTATTTAAAACCATTTAACTTCATAATCCTAGATCCATGCAGAATCCTGAATTCATGAAGGGATAATTATGCTTTTCTATTGAGAACCAACATTCTTGCCAGAGACTTTCATCACGACATCTATTCATCTCAGTTTGCTTTCACTTTTAGTTACATCTTATGCCAAACTCTTTGGGTTTCTGAGACCTGGCCTGCACAGAATCCTGGTCTCCCCTCTTGTCTCTCTTGCTGTACCGCACACAGGCCCTAGGAGAGCTACTTTTCCCTTGGTGGCTGGCCAGTTCTGCCACACAGCCAAGCACTGCCGTTTCTTAGAGGCTACGTTCTTCATTTTACCATAAATGCCATCATCTCCACTGTCCCACTGCCAAACATTTACCCCTCTAACTAAAACTTAAATCGTAGTTTAAGATGCAAATGCTTCAGCTATTACTTAGTCAAACATACTCTGGTCATTTGATAAAAACTCCACGCCTCCTACATGAGAAGCATCCGGTGGTGAATACTGTATCCTGTTGTAATGAAGTGAGGAGGATGCAATAAAGGAGCAAATCTAAAATTTCAGCACTAATAGCCGCAATTTTCTGTAAAATTTCTGACCAAGTTTTCTATTTCAGGTCAATGCATAAATTATCATTTAATGCTACTGTCCCTTTCAATATGTTTTCAGCAGCACTCAGAACTGTAATTTGCCATTTTAGTCTAAATGGAAAGAGTACAATTTGCTCACACTTAACCATGTAACCTCATTGACTTCAGTGAAAAAAGGCAAGCGGAGACCAAGTCAAGTCTAACTGCAATTACAGTGTGTGTACAGAACATTGTATTCATTACTTATGATATGATGACAACATTTTGAAGTGAGAGGTTGAGGCTGACCCAATTACATTAGAACATAAAGATAAATTTGCTTAAAGAGGCAGGAAAAATACATTGCGTATAACAGTTCTGCTATACTGTATTTCATTTGTAAACACTGCAAATTGGTACTCAAACTAGCAAGTTAATAAAAATTAATCTACCAGTGCTGTGCTTTAGGTTAAAGGATGGTTACAGCACGTTATGATTCTCTTGTTCAATTAAAATTGTATAAAAGAAATCTAATGACCTTTTTTGAAAGCACGTTATATGTAGACAGAATATATAAAGGCATCCTGTATAATTAACTGAAAAAGCAGCATTGCAAAGCAAATGTCACACCCATTTTAAAATACTAAATACTTGATAAAATTCAGGCTTGCTGTATCTCCGGTGAAAGTATAAAAAGGCTTCAGACTACGCAGGGAATCTTTAGAGACCCCAGCACCTATCAGATTTGTTTGGTATAGGAAGTGAGAAGTACATCGTACCTATGCAAAGACAGTTACACACCATGTCTGTCTGCAGTTGAAAATAAAGTTCAGTCAAAACTGCTTCACTCAAGCACAAAGCACCTCAGCTGCAGCCTGTGCTGGCACAAGAAGCTTCTCTGGCATCCAGCCACCTTCTGCATCAGGTCTCAGACCTGTCATCTGCTTTCACTTTCAATCCCAAGAGAAAGAAAATTTTTCTTGTTTTTATTTTCTTTCTATCTTACTCTACTACAGTATTTTAGAGTTTCTGCAGTAAGATGGTAGGCAAAACAAAGCATCATTTCAGCTCAAAAGAGCAACCTGTCAAGGGCTATGTGGTCACATAGAGACTGTCAGAGGTTCTCCAGCACAAATCTCACAGCTGTCAAGTTTGGGTCTCTCTGTTGATCTTGGAAGAGGGCATCAGACTTCCCTGATCTAAGCAGCCTACAGTGTTTGGCTTTTCAGCCCATTCCCCAGGCACGCGGCAGCACGTTACCCCTCCGGAGCAGCAGCACGACAGCTCCAAGGCCCTTGGCTGGATCGGAAGCTCTGGTGAGGGCCGCCTCTTCTCTCCCTCTGCACGCACAGGAGGAAATACCTCCTCTAAGGGGCAGATGAAGCCGTCATACAGATTGTGTAAGGGAATTCCCACCATGTTTTGAAGAGCATGGCCAGACCTACAGGCATTTCACCTTCCCCTATAATCAGCCATCACAGCGGAACAGCCACCCCTCCATCCTTCACTGGGAGATGCACAACGCTACCCTACCAGCACACAGATCAAAACTGCATCAAACATTCCTGATGCAATAGTTTCCTAAAATCAACACACTGCAGCTTTACAAAGCCTCCAACTATCAGACAATACAGTAAAACATATAAAAATATCTGCGTAAGCCTTTGCATTTCGAGCTGGCAACACAAAATTGCAGTAATTATAAATAATGAAGTCTCTGTCAGACTTCAGTGACAGGGAATCTGAAAAGGCTGCTCGCAGACAGCCTCCCTCTCATCCCTCTCCCTCCCACACTGGTGTCCGGTAGCTGCTGCTCCTTGCCAGGAGCCCCAGCCATTGGGCAGGGAAGAGCCAGGGAAGAGCAGTGCAGCCCACTGAACTGTGGGCTCTTTGGCAAATTTAGCCCCTTGGTAAATTTAGCAGAGACTCCAAGCAGTGGGGATTTCTGTTCTGTGAGGCACCATGGAGGTTATAAAGGACAGGCTCAATGGCTAATGCTGCTCCTGCACACACAGGGCAAGCCTGGGGATGGCAGATCCATGGCTTTTGGGGATTTGTCTTTTGCCTATACTACATTATTGATGCAAATCCACATGGAGATTTAGATTACTTTATTCTCTTCCCTATGTTTTCTATTAAACTATGTTTGCAGAGGATTATAAACAGCTGATAAGTAAGGCTCCAATATTAATGTGAAACAAGCATTGAAAGTGCTTTAGATAATTCATGCAGAATTTAGACCGTTTTCCTCAGATATAATCAGTAAAGCAGGTCACAGTAAGGGTAAGTCAACTGGCAGACACAGCCTCAGCTGGGTAAGACAAAATATCATTTTGCTGGCAGACACAAGCTTTTCCTGCCAGCCTCTGTGATGAAGTCATATGGCTGTGATTGGCCATGAAGAATAGAGAAATCCAGGCCTGTATGGGAAACTTGCACAGTGGAAGCTTCCACTGTGGAGCTTCCACAATTCCCTGAGCTTTGCAGCCTTCTGCAGGAAGCGAGCGTAACAGCAGTCCTAGCTTTGTATTCTGAAAAGCAACAACACTGCAGAGATTAGGAAGTAGAAACAGTCAACAAGCCAGACATACCCTCACTTCTCACCATCCTGCAAAACTGCCTGTCCTGAAGAGGGAAGCAGCTATTTCACCTCCAAGACTGTGAGAGACCACAGGCTTCCTTGGCCCAACTGCAGGAAGGCTGCAGAATGGCCTGGCACCTTCCTTAGCTCTCCCAGGACCAAATGGAGAAAACGATCCAAAAGAATGCAGAAGTGGCAAATGCCTGTTAGCTCACTCACTACTGCTGAATGTAAATGCAAGATCAAATTATATTTTCTGACATTTCTCCAGACTAGTTTCTAAGTCCTTAAAGTGTTGGGATGTAACCTGCTATTGGAGTAATAACACGAGCATCATTAGGGAAGCGTATTTCATGAAATTAAAAAGTTTAAAAAAATAGAGCTACTGCAGAAATCTATACACAGATTTATCATTTGTACAGCAGCCCCTAATGGAGTAATTTCTACAGCAGGCGTCTGGTGCTTCACATTTGAAGATGGCAGTAAGTTGGAAAGAGCACTCCCAAAACATTTCCCATTATAAAATCCTCACCCCAAAAGAGTGATTTGCTCGCTATATGAGGTGAATGGATAGTCTGCTCTGAAGAGCTCAATTCTGCTTTTATTGAAATAGCCTAGTTTTCAAGGTGCTTAATCTTATTTCTTCTTTGGAAGATCTGGTCTGTCATTAATGCTTTGGTGAAGGGTAACCCTTCTTCTTTTTAAGCACCTCAGAAGGTGCTCGTAATGGTTTGTTTCAAACTACTACAAGTTTGAGGTTCTAAACTATAACCTGCAAACAGAAATATCAGTACTTTGTTCAGACAAGGCAAGGACATGTGGAAGCTTAAATGCTCGTCTGTGGAAGCTTAAATGCTCGTCCTATTACTTTAGTCCTAGGTTCAGCAAATTGGCAAGCAGTAGCAACTAAAAGCAATCAGCTTGGCCTTTAGCTGGTGACTCATCTCTCCTTGACCTTTTGGCAGCAACAAAACTTTCAATGCTTAAATTCACAGGCTGAATGAGCGAGGGTCTAATATAAACCGAAATTCTAGCTCAAAGCTTGAAATAAAATGTTCTAACTACCTACTGCAGATATATTTGCATTAATAAGCATTTATTTCCACTATTTTTATCCTGCACTAGTTGCCAGTATCTTGTCAAATGAGATCACGTCAGGTTACATCCCCTGAACTTAAGAGCCCAGAGTCTAATAAAGACAAAGTAAACCAAATGCATAAAACTAGAAGCAGAGAGAGAAATATGCAAGGTAGGAAGGATAATGGGAATTCATTAAAGATTTTTCTAAGTAAGCCTCAATTTGTAGAAAGAGATAATATTTATGGAAAGACAAAATTATAGAGCAGACAAAAGATCAGACGTGGCTTTAGGCATACAATGCTACAGACTTTAGGCTAAGGATAGCTTGGAAATAAATCTTCATGTTTAAATTAATTATGCTACTCAGTAATAAAATTTGAAATGAGAAGCACCTTTAGAGAATAAGGGAACCTTAACAAAGAGGGAGCTGATTAGCTCCTGTGGGATGAGCAAGGCAGATAGAGCAGGTAATTACTGCCCTTGGACACTGAGAGTTTCCGATGGAGAAAACTAGAATGTGCCATAAAAGAACGATCCTTACTGAATACACAATTTGTATCCAGAAGCAGTTAAGAATTTTGTTTCCCAGGCTTATCTTCCAATTATGGATGAGGGCTTAGGTCAGAGATGGAGCTGTACACTCATAACTAAAGGTTTTTGTCTTGTCTCACATATTTGAAGAATGTACTCTGTGCGTAGCAGTTGCTTCATTTATATCTATTGAGTTTTCTCAAGGATGTCTGGTGTACTGAACGAAGTTTGTTGCGTATGTCTATGTGCCAAGGATTCTCCACAACAGGAAGCATTTAGTGTAGGGCCTTACACTTGTGTCTTGGCTCATGTCTGGTTTACTTGGTATATTTTTGTCTGTAGGAAGTTTATGATGATGACAGTGGCAAGAAACAGCAGGTTGCTAAAAGGCAGGAAGAAGCACCTCTGGAAAAATTATTTCACGGTATGATCTTCTGCCAGAATAAATTATAATTTAAATATACACAGCACCTAGTTAACTTGCCTGCTGTTTATAAATTACATTCTCATTAATGGTCTTACTTGAAACATTTTTGGTCATATTATTTATACAGTACACTCTATGCAAAATACACCTCAGGTTTTATTTTACTGCAGTTTTTCTAGAACCTTTTTCAAGGAATTTTTTCTTGAGATACAAATACTCATTTCCCTTGAGACAGAACTATTTTCCCCTTTTTATTTTTGTTCTCTTAAAAAACGATGAATAGATTTCTGGAACAAAAGAAAACTGGACAGGAAGTTTGTCACATTAAAGGAGCAGGAGGGAAGATACAGCAAAGTGTAACATTTAACAAAGAGACTCCTGGAAATCGCAGTGTCTCATTCACACTCGTACGAGCCACAGAAGCAGCATCCCATTGGGATGATACCAATGGGAGTTGCATCTGCCAAAGGACAGTGAAACCAGAAATGTCTTTGAGCAAGAAGCAGTCCAACTTTTGGATAATAACCTGTCACTAGAGCTTTTAAGAGCAAAATTATGTGTTTTTCTTTAAAAGCTTTAAAATCATTTTAAATCTAAATCCATACTTATGAACTTAAACAATTTCTGGTTATTTTATCCTGAACCTTTGCTACAAATAAACCAAACAGCAGATACTTTTCATCTGGCTTGCCTGATGAGATGACTGAACTCAATTTAGCATTTTTAAACACAGACCTTTCTTTGAAAGCTACATTCAAGCTTCTAAGCTTAACTGACATCATTTTTTGAAAAATAGAGGAAAAATATCCCTGAAAGGTTCCTTTTTCAATAGAAATAAAGTGATGAGACCTACACTGTCATTTCAGTGACCTTGATCCCCCTTATCTGAGAATGCCACCTGAGCAACTGATAATGACAAAAAGCCGATAAAACAGCCCTGCATTTTAAGTGGATATAGCATAAAAATCACTGTATTTCTCTATACATTTTGAAAAAATTGGAATAGGAATCTGAAGAAATCTAACATATTATATAAAGCACAGATAAAGGATTTTGTACACGTATAGAACGCAATAAGGCTCCTGTGATGACATCCAATGATGTTCCCTGGGGCTGTGGCTTTTGGGAAACTAGAAAATGCTGTTAAAGTCACGCAGGAGACTTCGCATCCTATGTACACATACAACACCAAAAAGACACCACACTAGTTCCCCATTGAAAGCCAACCATAGCTTGCCTTGAATTTAGCCATGGCTTTAGCCATGCAAAATTAATAGCTTTAGGCAGCACAGTTCCATTAAAATTTTCAATATTTGGGGCAATTAACATCGATATGGCTGGAAATGAACAAAGAATAGAGCTGTTAGAGGCCATTTTGCTATTCTTTTTATTACTGATTGGTAACCACTTTTAAGACTCAGACAAACAGGTCTCCAGCAACTCCAGAGAAAGGCAGAAAGGTGACTCTCTGTATAAAGCAGAAGGGCAAGAGGCCTGGCTGTGTGACTACCAATAAGGTAAGTCCTTCCACTGCACCTAATGCAAGCCAGCGTTATCCATGTTAGATCACTGATGCAGGTGATTTTGTGACAGACAAACAGCACTGTCATGAGAGCAGCCTTCAGGCAATCGCTGCACCGCTGCATTTCTTTTGGTATCTTCTGTTTTATCTCAAACCTTAGTTTTAAAATCTGGAGCTGTCTGTTGCTTGAAAAGTGTTTAGGTTGACTTTAAAGACATTTCACTTTTAATGCTAAGTTGCTTGTGCTAAAGAAGCATTTTATTCAAGAAGACTTAAGAGCCAGTTTTGTCAGACATGCTTCTTGTCATCCTTTATTTCATTAGATCTTTCGATATTTGAGCAAAATGCTGAGAAGTAAAGGTGAAGGTCATTGAAACAGGAGGAAAATAAAATTCCTCTTTCACTATTCTTGTTTTCATTTTGCCTATTGCCATACTGTCCACCAAAAACACAATTTGAAATATCAGATAGTACTAGTTTCATTTTTAATTGCTTAACTCTATGATACTATAATAACTTGGCAGCTCTGCAGAAGATTTATCACAATGAACAGGGATTACTTTCAGACAGTTCTCCTAGATTACTATTCTTTATACAGAGACTTAAGTGCCTATTATGCAGCTTCTGTGATCTTGTATTTTCAAAGAAAGTTCCTTACATATTAGAAGATAAAAGGACATATTTAAGAGTTTTGCAGTCCAGATCAGCATCTGAATTTCTGATACCACAGTAGCAGGCTGTAAATATCAAATGAAGAGGCAGTCTCACTCCAACAATTCAGTGCTTACATTTCTAACCATGATAAGAAATCAAAAATAATATCCGTTTAAGTATTTCAAAGCTTTAAAAACATTTCATTTCTAAAATTAAAGAATGCCTTTTTATGAGAGAGAGAGAGAGAGAGAGAGAAGGGTATTTTTGTATTAGATTAAAAATGCTTTCATTTCCTAAGACAGGAAAAAAAAGGGAACCGTCTATATTCAAAAATGTTGCTGGCAAAACTATACAGACACAGCAAGCACATGAATTCTTTAAAAAAAAAAAAGGGATCTTATCTTATACTTCTATCCCTCTGTATTCTTTTTGCATCTGCTGATTAATTATCAGTATTTCCCTTTTCTGTAACATGCTTTTTTATAAACTTCTTTTTTCTATGGATTATTACACTAACACTTATTACACTAAGTATGTATTTTTCAGCTTCATCATTTTTGTTGTGTTGGGTCTGTTACTGTTTAAAAGAAAAACCTCATTATACCTGTATTTCTAAACCAAAGTCTTTAATTTAAGGGAGCTTTGATGTACTCTGAAGTTTCTGTAATGCGCATGCTGGTTTTTAAAGCAACAGCATTTTCTGTTCGGGGCGTTGCAGTTTTCCCTTAAATGCACAGGTAGCAGTGACTGACTGTGGAAGCAGAGAGAATCTTACCATCCTGCCCCGCCAGGGGACAAACCCCGTAACACCAATATGGTTGGAGTGCCCTTTATTGTTTACTGCTCGCTACCCCTTGCAAATGCGGAAGGTTGCTCTGCCACCAATCAGCAACAACGCCACCCCACATGGCTAGGTACTGACTCTTCAAAGACAGACAGCTGACTCGCCTTAATTTCTGTTAACCCTTTGCTTTCCGTAACATCGCGAGATCTTCCGAGCGCCAGGCCTAAGTTTGGCCTAAGTTTGGCCAAGTCAGCTTATGTCAAGCACGAAGCCATATTGCTATGTCTACATAACTGACCACAATAGTCTATGAACAAGATGCAACCTGCAGGGATGTACCACACAGCAGGTGACAGTAAATGCTTAGTTCATTCTGGAATAAGAGCAACCAAGTCCAATTCAAAAAGTGGTAGTGCTGGTAATGACAATGATGGAAAGAAGCTCCTTTCTGAAAATTCTTTGTTTCATCAAGTTTGCAAAAGTGTCTGACAAAAAGCAACAGATTTAACAAACAAAATTAAAAGATTCCTGTCTTCTCCAGAATAGTTTTGACAAAAATTTTCTCATCAGCTCTACTTATAACACTGAGCATGCAAGTCACTCTGAACCCTTCCCTAAAGGAAATTTCTTTAGCTCTGTCCTTTCGTATCATCATTTCAGAGAAAGTTCCATGTAATAAAGGACAACTCTAGGACATAGGGAGAGTTTCAATAATGTTATATTAGACAGCGTCTAATTCTGAAGCACCAATACGGTGGTGCTTTGCAAAATTTCGGTTTGGTTATTTTCTAATTTTCTACCTGCAAGGAGTTAAAAGCAGAGCTCACTGTGTTTTAAACTTATTTCTGCCAGTTGAAAATATTGAAAAATTATCTATGTGATACATTTCTAGTTTGCCAAAAGCTATCAAAGTCAGTACAAGCTTTCCATGGGCTCTCTTGGATTTTTAGGAGAAAGTCACAGAACTAGATCCCCGGCCTAGACCAAGCGCTGTTGGGATGGGGACGCTGCCCCAGCAAGAGATGCTGGCAAGCGACCGGGGCTCAGCTCGGGGCAGACCTGTCCTCTCAGGAGCCTGTCCTGGCCAGCAGTCCCAGCTGCGCCAGGGGCAGCCCAGGAGGTGCCAGCAGGGCGGGCTCTAGAGCATCCCAGCCCCCTGGCCTCAGCCTTTTCAGGCATAAGCAAGGAACGCAAGGGTGAGAATAGCTCTTATTAAAAACAAACACACACAAACAGCCACAAGCCTTTACTATAGGACGATGAAAAACATCTTAAACGAAGCATCTGTTGAGATTAAAGATCAACAGTTAACTCCACACTATCATCCCTAACACACTCCATCTCCTCTCAGTTCTGTAAGACTCTGTGCTATGGAGCCAAACCAGACCACGTGTGGTAGAGCCCAGAGTCCCCAGGGCTTTCAGAAAGCTGCTATCCTGGCATGTAATTTATTGGCTGAGAGTAGGTATGTGAGAACAGCAGAGCATCAAGACAGCGCTGAGCATTCACAGCTCCCATTAAGTTCAATTGTATTTGCATTGCCAAATTTTATAAAAGAAACCTTATCACAAATGGATAGTAGTAGTAATGCTAATCGGTGTATTTTTCCTTAGTAAAAAGCAAAGATTGAAATAACAGACTGTGGTATGTCGTTACAGCCTGACAAAGCTGCACCAAAACACAAAGTCATGGTGCCTTGCAGGTTTTTCTTTCATTCCCCAGCATTTAATCTCAAATGTCAATAGTAAAAGCTATAACAAAATGAGCTTAATGGGCTCTGTGGGCACTCAAGATCAGCTGCCAAACAGGAGCAGAAAGGCAGAATTGAAATGCCCTGACACATTCCTTTTCTCCGTGTACCAGGTGACTTCTAAAACATACTGCAAAGGTAACTTCTGTGCACAAGATTTCAGAGTTTCAAAGAAGATCAATACTCAAATTTCCGATCATCCATCCACCCCTTCATTTCAGCCAGGCTGAAGTGCTTAGAGTGCTTATTAGGTGAGGAGGGCTGTGAGTGTCCCAGCCTCCCTTGGCCCTCACGTCGCAGCTGCACAGGCAGGTACCTGTCCGAGGTGCCTCCCCGGGGCAGGGGGCACTAACGAGCAAGCTGGTACCGCGGGGGCAGCGGAGGCAGCCTCCTTCCCTCCTGTGCGGCTCCAAGTTGCAGCCAGAGAAAGTGCCCAGTAGTTCTACCCAGCAGTCAGGACACAGGCTAACAGAGACAATCCCACTGCTTTGGTATCTCTTTTGCAGCCTGGTTTTCTATGACGATGCCCCTAAGAACCAGTAAGCTTATGTTGCAGTCTCTGGCTATGTAACCTAAAGGAACCTTTTTTATCTTCCTTACATTTTATTTTATCTGCTAGGGAGGCTGACAAATGACTGAGCTCCCAATTCAATATATCTGCTTTTAGAACCTTGCAGTTTTGTTCTTGTCAATGTTGGCCCCAACATTCCTCAGATTAAAAGATGATATGTCTAGACTTCTAGTTACTTGACCGAGACAACCAAGAAACCATTTTTCATATATGATACCATCTGATGGATTTTCTTCCATACGTGCCAGACAAAGCTATAATTTGCACATTGTTTTCTGCCAGCCATGATAATAATCTGGTATTGTTTGAGGCAGTTGGTGTGGTCCCAATACAGCATATATATTACTTAAAGAATGTCTTTAGATTGAGTTTTCTGTGGTCTTATCACCATGACAATTCACTGAACTATTGAAAAAATACTCCTTCTTCAGCTGGAAGATGTAGTGATCTACTCCATCTTGTTTTTATTACAACTTTTTGTATATTTCATTAGAGATGCTAAAAGTTATTTTTAAAAGATTCCTGGGAAATTGCAAACACAAAGCATATAGTTTCAATGATGAATAAGTGACTTAATCTCAACAGTGCAAGTATGTCATTTGTAGCACAGAAATACCTTTTCTCATTTTTTCTCAGTTTGCTTTGGTTGTACTAAGGAGAGGAGAATCACAGGTGAACTCAACATATTTCTGTTTTTAATTGAGCTAACAGAATCTTAGAGGAATTTTGAAACTCATCTTTGCAGTACAAGAGAAAAAAGTATCACCTGAACATTGGCTCTTACCATCCTAGTGGGGACACCTTAACCAACATTCAGAGTGAAAAAATACGAAATTCACCCCTCCAAACATTTGGCTGAAGCTTGTTAATAGGTCTGGCCTGAAGACAGAGGTTTGACCCAACATACACGAAGTGCTGGGATTTTATGATTAAGTGATTAATATATGCTACCTTCAAAACTGTACCTTGGGATTACATTTTGCCCAAACATTATACAATACTTGGCAAGCTACACACTGTCTATCCCTTGTTACACCATCTGGAGAAAAAAAAAAACAACAGCAATAAAACCCTGATGTGCACATTCTGCCCTGGCAAAGGCACACGGGGGAAAAAAGCTTACCTGAGCCAAGAGCTGTCTCTTGCTTCTATAAAAGAGCTCTGGCTGACTCAGAGGCTTGTGACAATGATACAGCCCCTCACTATACCCTCATTTGACGTCAAAATTAGAAAATCACATCCATCCTTTGAACAGCAGCACATTCTCAAACACTTTACTATGCACGTCCTGGAAAACTGCTGTATGCATGAACAAGTTTATTGTCAATATCCAATTAAGACTCCAGTTTATGCTCTAATGTGATCTCAGTGGAGTCAAAGGATACAAAGAATCATTAGGTGCTGTGAAAACAAATGAAAAAGGAGAAAATGGGCATGTTCTTTAATTCTCGCTTTTTAAATTCACAGAAGTACTTGAATCCATTTCCAAAACATTCCCATAGCCAGTGGAATTTAAACCTAAATATTTAGTAGGCAAAAGGCAAACAATTATTTGTTTGCAGTTGGTGGAAGAGGGAGAAGTTACTTTCAGAAGAGCACATACAGAGTGCTTGAGCTCCCTGGGCTCTCACAGGAATGGGAGGTAGCAGCCACGCTTCTGCCTCCGGTGCCCTGCGAGGGCAGGACGCCCCGTCTCCTCGCTCGGTGCTCTCATTTCATGGGCTAAGCAATGCAAGCAGGCTGAATATCAAAATTGCTACATAAAGTTAATGCAGCTATACAGCGAGTAAAGCCTGGCTCACGTCAATACACGACAATCTATAAATAAACAATAATGTATAAATAAACAATAGAAGGCGTGTGAGGCTCTCACCATCAGTCATCTTAGGAAGCAAAAACTCAGGATATTCTCTCAAAGGAAAAAGCAATCAAACAAACAAAATCCCTTTTCTGCAGGATGTGCATCTGGTAAGAGGTAGAGAGGGAAGGAAGGTGACAAGGAACATGGATTAGGACGAGTGAAAAATAACCTGAGAAAAATAATTTTAGGAACTTCCCGTTCTGGAGTTGCATTGAACAGGCAGTGTTCAGAGAGAAGAACTGGAATGGAAGTCTTTCCCCCAGCTTGTGCATTATTTTTCCCAGAACGAATTAATGCTTCACTGAAAAGGTGATCTGCAAGTGGCATTTCAGCAAGCCTTACTGCCTGACTTTGAAATTATTCCCACTGTTGTTCACAAAAAGAGAAAATAAGCTCAACCACCATTTTCCTTGGCTTCCTTTTCCCTGAAACATACACCCAACATTACAGCTTAGAAAAAAAAGTAAATGGCAGATGGCAGCATTTTTGCAAAGTATGTGCACACTGAGCTAGATAGACTGGCAAATTCATTTGTTGAAACGAATGGACAAAGAAAGACAAAGCTTTTCTTGGCGAGTGAAAGGAAAACAAAAAATTGGAATCCTCTTTACAAAGCAGGGGACAGTTCTTCATGATGTTTTTACCATATAGTTGAAAGAAACCATCAGAAATGAAAGAAATCCCTTATGCCTCTTTGGAGCATTATACTTTACTGCACCAGTAGCCAGCATAGCTTTTACAGAACAAAGGAAAATTCTGCTTATTTAGGTTGCTTGCCTTCCCCATTGCCTTGAGCTCCTGAGGATGGGGTAGCTCCTGGGGCCATGCTACCCCTGGCAGGGTTTCCAGACCAGCACAATTTAGTGGGATGTCCCGTTGTGCTGGGAGCTGAAGGCTGTGCCCCTCCAGCAGCCCCTACCCTGCGGGCAGCAGGAAGGCAACCTTTTCTCCTGAACAGTGGGGCAAAGCATCCTGGACGTCTGCACGAATCCTCACGTTTCTGGGTTTCCTCCATGAGGAGAGTGAGCCAGAATGCAGCTTCCTCCCTGGTAGACACAAAGCACCAAATGAAGCACTGGCTGGGTCACCTAATGGCCCCCTACATGAAGCATGAGTCACACAGCAAAGCTCCACCGCTCCACGGTCAGCGGGATCCCACACCACGTTGCCTGACAGCCACTCTCCTGCAGTTCATATCACTTTTGCTTCATGCTGTCTTTGATATCAGAATAGATGGAAAATAAATAGAACCATAGATTACGGAGTGCTTTAACATCTCTTTAGTTCAAGAAATCTCTCAGATTAAAATAATACTGAAAGGAGGCCACTCAAAGAGATAGAAGGTTTTAGGATGTTGAGGGAGATCTGCACAAAGATCCCCATGCTCAGAAGAACCCCCACTGTTTCCATCCACACTGTGGGCCAAACACCATCCTCCAGAGAAGGTCGAGTTCATATTATTTATATAGCAATCTCTTCTGATTCTACTCATAGACTCAGAACCCCCGATGTTCAGAAAATGCTCAAGAAACGTTTGATCTTATGTTGCCTCTGTAAGAGAAAGAGTTTCTCAGAAGAATGTCTCTCTGGGAAAGTACTCTGTTTAATTTTTACAACCCAGATATCTGTATTAAGATTTGAACCCTGATGCACATTGGTTGGCAGATTTTATTACTGTATTACCTGCCTCCTCCGGGCCTGCAGCTGCTCAGGGCACTTGTGTTTACAAAGCTCTTGAAGACCCACAGATAGAGAGCATACAGAAGCAATCCATATTTTTACACTGGATACTTCTCTCTTCGTAAGGTTGGCCTTGAGTTCCTGTATAACTAAGGTATATCATGCTTCCCCTCTGGCACAGTGATAGAACATACATACTGCTTATTGCTTCAGAGTTCATTTCCATCAGCTGTGCATCATTTTCATATGTGAGCGGAAACCAACATATCTCAAAGTAAAGTGGCTGGTAAGAGAAACTGGTCTGTTGAGACTGCATCAGAGTCAACAAAGCCAGCCACGTACCAACGCAGCGCACTCGAGCGGGACGAGAGGCAGCCCTGAACGAAGCTACGTGCCCGGTACCGCACATACTGAGCTCAGCATAGCACAGGTAAAGCACAAGCTGGGACCAAGAAGGCTGCTTTGGCTGCTTTTCAAGCCTGCACAAGCCTTCAGCCACCCTTATACAACACTATTTTGCATATGTTTTGAGAAATTCTTCAGTACAGACAATGGATCTAACATTCACACCTACATCAGCCCCCTGGGGACCACACAATTACAGGTGGAGAAGCCAACTGGAGAGCCTCCAATTATTCTGAGCAGCAGCTATTGCATTGGTTACGCTTCTGTAACCACCATAAGAAAGGAGAAATCAAAATGTGCCAGCAATCTAATGAGCCCACAGAAATGGGCCCATTCTTTCCCTGCTACTTCCAGGGAAAGACAGACAAATGCACATGCCCGAACATTAGGAAAAAGTTCGCTTGACTGTTTTTCTAGTTATCAGTCAAGGCAAACACCCCTAATTGGGAAGACTCACAGACAAAACATCTAAGAAATCAGAGCTAGCATTCCTGACTACCCATACTGTTCTTCAGGGTTTTAAATATATGCTCCCTAGTGAAAACTTTAAAAGTACACATGAAGGAGATCTCTAATGACACAAGCAATAAAAGTAAGTTGGAAGAGGAATTCAGACTAGCTCGTTACCAGAAAGCAGTTCTTCCAGCAGCCTGATTAGATGCCTAAGATTATCAGCCATATTCTGTCCATCTGGGAGATAAAGTTATTAATGAGAAATTCTAACTATTCATCAAAAGCAGCTCGTGAACCACCTCCTCAGCTTTTGTCTGCAACAACTCTCGTAGTGTTCCAGATAAACTCTGATCTGATCACAAAAAAAAAGTTGTTACCTAGCTACCTTCTCCAGAGACATATAAGGGTCTTCCACTGAGACTAATTGACAATGGACATTAATTTGGTAAAGGAAACAGAAACAGAAGATTAAAGAAACGTTCTCTGCAGGGAGAGGGGGAGAGCGCCGGCACAGGTGATTACCAAGACGGGGGCACAGTTTAGCTATGGAGGCAGGAACTCAATATGATTCCAAGCATCGTTTTCAAATCACACTTTCATTTGAGGAGGTAATTTGCTGCATTTTTTAAATAACTTGGAAGAGTGAGCACAAATTTACTCCTTTGGGTTTACATGGTTATATATTTACCCATCTGCTAAAGAACAAAAATGCAAATCAAAATATAAGCATTCCATTATTTAATTTATTAAAAGTCTTCAATTACTATGAGTCCATCTTCAAAATCTCTGCCACAAGAGATATATATGGCTTCTTGTGTGGAATGCATGTTCTTTGAATGTGCACGTACAGTGCATACAACAGTCCTTTCAGCTGTTAAGCGTCGGAAATCTAAATGCTGGCAAACTGACAGGGATTGCAGTCATTAAGTCCATTTATGCTAGCTAGAAAAGTCCAATGCTAGCTTGCACTTCAGTGTTCATAGTTTTACAAAATGTTCTCTTCTGGAGTTGAAATTTTCCTGTTCAACCCCCAGCAATGAAGGTTTTCATTTATTTTTAAGTTTGAGCAAAACCTCACCTACCATTTAGCTATGACAAAGTGAAATGAAGCATGCCTCCCCTCTTCTTTGTATAGGCCATTACAGAACCCTGACAGTCCAAAGTGGTGGCCTTCAGACAGGCCTGGCTCTGCCGTGGTCAATGGACCTGTAAGGATTTACACCAGTTGATGGCTACATCAGCTCCTTTGTGTGAAATCACCCTCCATCTATGTAAGGCAAATGGCCCAAGCCAACAGAATGTCAGTCCAAGATGACTGTTCTTTCTCCTTAAAAAAACTTCTGTATTTTTGAAAGTATAGCAGGCACTACAGTATCTCAGCACTGTTACTTCAAGAGGAGCAGGGAAAGTGTCTGGGATGTCTACCAGCCAGTGGGCAAGGGGTGCAGCCTCCTTTACGCAGCCCATACATGGTTATGCTTAAGCTGTAGTTATTTGTCACTGCCAGATTTAAGGGATGCCATTAAAGGCGTATATATGTGTATGTATGTATGTATCCGCCTGGAAAAGTTCCCATAAACTGGAGAATCTCAGTCTCATCTGCTTGTCCCAATAGTATGCCCAAAAAGGACTGAATCTTCATCTACTTACAGACAGGTCATCTGGCTGAAAGGTGTCCCAAAGTCATTTGGTTGTTTGGATTTCTTCTTAATATCACAATTCTGGGAAAAAAGGAGGGCAGTTTTGAAAGCAACAGCTTACATTTAGTGTATCACAAATACTTCAAAAAAGCGAGTTGGAAACTTCAAGAGTGGATTATAAATAGCTCAGTGAGAAATGCTTTACAATACAACCTCACGTTCATTATTGTAATGCAAACATGAAAAAAAAGTGCAATCTGACAAGACAAAAGCTCTGGGACTTCTGCAATATGGAAAATATTTCTATGGAAAGAAAAAAAAATCCTTGTGGTCACAGAAGTTTTTAGTCTAATTGATATGAAGAAAATCAGAAAATAAAAACATCTCAGCATTTTAAAAACTCCCTATTTCTAAGGCAATTTTTGGGGGGGCTTACCACTGACCACCCACGTCTGCAGAAACCAAGCAACCACCCCTCAGACCGCAGTGATCCTTAAATGATGTAGTCACAAGGTATCTCTCCCTTGAAGAACAAGTTATTTTCAAGCCTTCCACTTGCACAGTGTGGTTACTAAAGCTTTGCAGTGAGGACAGGATACACCCACCAAAATTCTGTTCCAGGTAAAAGTGCAGAACTCCTTAAACATCAGCTGAAAGAAACATGCTCCCTCTCCTGTTAATGTCTTTTAATGTCTTCAAGACATTCATATGTTATGTAACATGTTCATAATCTCTAGAATTCAAGTAACTCCTAACATAATTAATGAATCAGTCCAGAAATGGCTTCACATTACAAGATTTGCCCCTCTTCCCTTGGATAATCTCGGTTTAGTATTAAGAAGTTCATGAATAGAGTAAACTTAACACCATCACTCACAGGAAAACACTTAACAATTACATAAATATAGTTACTGGACACATACAAATAAATTATGGAATAAATCCCACCAGTAACTGTCTATCAATGAGAGATATGCTCTGACACATTTATATATAGCAAAAAATAATGTTTTCAGATTGTGGTGCCCCCAGTTTTGATTAGGTTTAAAAGCAAAGT
>NW_010577202.1:402103-419583 GCF_000705375.1 Tinamus guttatus | reverse complement strand
TTTTAGAACTTTTCCCAATAAATCCAGAAGTTTTAATTGTTTGTAGTTTTCCTCCAATTTCCCCTGATAGCATGTGAGTTATGGGAAGCAGGTTCATTATCCAGTTCAGTGAGTTATCATCTCCACAGACACTGCAAGTGTGATTGCAGGTTTTTCAGCCTTCATGTAATCGTTACTCCTCTTTTTCATGACAGAGATTAATTACGGCTGGCAGCGCCACCAGGGTGGGCATCTACATAATCAAGGCCATTGTCATCTATTCTTAGTGCCATAACCCAGACTGCCATCTCACAGGCTTCTCCATGAATACAAAGCAAATGAAATGGTGAAAATTAGGACGATTATGACATAAACGGCACTGTATTTGATTTCAAATACGATTACTTGACGTTAATGTCACCTATCGACACTGGTAATGAATTAGGTAAAGTTTCATGAGTACTAAAGACTTTGTTTAAGCAGTTTTGAAGCAGCTTATTTAAAGTTTCAGTTATTTTTTTAAGAACTCAAAGGCTCGTTCTTTTAAACCTATACTTCGATTAGATGCAAAACATTGTAAGCAATTTGGTGGTGACATGAGTTAAGCAACCTCGTTGTGAGGTTTCACAATAGAGCACAGCACAATACCTAAAAAACATAATGGCTGTGGCTATGGTAACCCAAAGGGAAATATGTTACTTGCAATGGTTTATAACCATAGTGAGATGCAATTTGCACTTTACTGCTGAAACAGGCCATGATTGATGTAATCACATACAACCCATCACAACATGAAGTCACAAAGTGTTTTTTAAAATCGTTTTGGAAAAGCATTCATGAGGAAAAAATGCACAGATTGACACTTGACATCTCTCAGGCAACTTAAAAAAAAAAGAAAAAGATTTCTGCTTAAAATGATTCTGCTTGTTCAGTCTGTATTCTTCATTGCTTTCCTCTTCCCTTTACTTAATGCTCTAATATCTGCTTAAAAGGCGTGCTACTAATGTCAACAGCAAAACTCCCATTAACACCAGCATTTCCTGGCTTCAGATAAAGCACTTGCCATCAGCACTATAACAAACAGAACTGCTAGCTGGTACCTCCCAAGTTATTAGTTTGAGACGAGCAAATCTAGCTATTTGCCATTCTACATAAAATATCCGCCGAAGCACTGTCAGTTTATTAAAACTTCAGAATTCACCCATTGTACGGCCAGTCCTCAGGGTTTGGCCTCTTCTTTCGTTTCTCACCTCCAATCAGCTGCATGATATCACACCTGGACACTCTGCAGAAGATTAGGCAATTTGAACAAAGAATCATTATGACCAAGAGAGAAGAGGAAGAAAAAAAAAAAGCAAAAGATCATGATGAACAGAAACAGAACTTCTGTAATTGCAAATTAAGACATGTCAGATAGAATTAAAAGTCACTTGAGTTTCTTATCAATACCAAATTCTAAGAAATCCTACTAGCAAGCCAACTTTGAATGCCTTACTTGCACAAAACACGCAAACTCCTACTTTCAGTGTCCAGTTTTGGACAAGCTTGTATTTTTGACCATCACCACTTGCCCTCCATCCCCAGCACAGAGCAGTTCAGTACTGGTTTTATTTGGAGTCGGGTATTATTAGGAAGGTAATGGAGTTACAGGAAATCTCATGTCATGTCCAGTGCAGTCCTTACTCCTGAGCATAAGAAAAAGCAGCTATTGTGCAAATACTTGCTTTTACATTCAGCTACTGCCTTGGGCAAAATCCATCATCAATATTTCTGCGAATAAGAATGATTCTACACATATCTGCCTATCTTAAATTGTGTATCTTACAATGCTTGCCATCTCTTGTTAATTCACGTATGCCGTTTGTCCAGAATTTCCTCAAGAAATTACTATGAAAAGATCCAGCTAAGACCATAACAGTTTCCCCAAACTTCTTTGTAGATGTGTTCTTGCTCTTTGGATAATTACTATCTCAACAAGATTTGACAATAAGCATAGACTTTATTTGGGTAATTTAAGGACTTCATAAATGGTGAAGCGGTTTTAGTGTCTTGGTTCACTTACAAGTGAAAGCCATGAACACAGAAAACTCTTACTAAGCTCAATTTTATTCCTGTCTGAAAATTGCCCATGAAGAGTTAGCAGGATTCTCAAAGATGCTCATGAGCTGCAGGGCCTGCCTGGCCACGAGCAGCTCCTCGAGGGCCGGCTACGAGCACTCACGAGCGCGTGCAGGTCAGCTCCCGGCCAGGCTCCTTCCACCTGCGTGACCAGTCTGTCCCACACAGCATGCGCTGCGCAGAGCTCCAGGAGGCACACAGCTCTGGGGCACAACGTGGCAGCATTATGTGAAATATTTGCACAAATATTGAAAGGCCAAACAAATTGAAGCGACATACCTACGCTTCTCAATTCCCTCCCATTCTGAGTCTGTAAGGAATGAGACATCAGTCTTGGAGGGGCCAGCAGGCACTGAACTGGGGTGGCAGAGCAAGACTCCCCTCCGCCACTGCAAGCTGGTGGTTCCACCATTTGCAAATTTGTTTGCTTTGCTTTCTGCCAACTCTGCTTTTGGTCTATAGACCAAAAAATCTTTTGAAGAAGAAATACAAACTTTAATCTTCCACATCACAGCAGAATGAGAAGAGCAGAGCTATTTCTGCTGTTTTGTGATGAACCAAATTTTTCTCTAGATAAAAAATAGAGGAACTTTAAAAAAACAAACAAACAAAACCCCTTACTTTAGGACACAAAAATTTGAGGTCCAGTCTAAGAATTATTCATTCTGGACAAACAGCATCTGCAGATTTAATAACAGACCAAAAAATCCCTTCCAGTCATGTGGAATCTCTTATCTAAATGGGTGAAGGCCTGTGCTGTTTCTAATCCTTTTGGAGCACAAAACATCACACATCACAGCCATGATGTACCATGTAACATTACACAGCCACATAATTTTGAAGCCTGTAAGATGCACTGGTTACAATTTTCCTTTCCCTTGCGCATCTGCACAGTATGTATGGTAACTAAGGCACCTACCTCTAGTAAGGAAAAGATGCAGAAAAACATAAAAGCAATATAGTTTCCTAGACTAGTTTATTATATGGCAGATATTAGCAGCATAAAGGTTTTACAAATACTTCAGTCCATTAAATACATTGATCTACACAGCTCACACTCTAACACGTGACTGAGAAATTTCATTACCACAGCCTTCCAGGCATATTGTTTTTGCTACTCTATGACATTTCACACACACTTTTTTCCCTGCTGCAGTTTCCAGTATCAGAGTTTCACAATGCAGTCAGGAGAAAAAACAACAACAGAAAACCAACCCTCACCAGGTCAAGGATTTTTGCTTGGCCTTTTTCAGGATTCTGTGTTCTAGTGAATGTAAGTGACCATTACAACAACAGGATGTATTAGTTCTCCAAACATTACAGTAACATTCATAAATATGCTATAAATAATGAATATTACATATATATATAACATATATATAAGCAACCATAAATATGCATAAAACATAAGAATCCTCATAGAAACATAAAAATCATAAATATATATAAATTCAGAAAATCATGACTACATTTATTTATAAGGCTATATGTATGTATACTCAACACTGCTTTAAAGCCTTGTGGGGCAAATAAATGTTGCACTTAAAATACTGCCCCAAATGTGCAGTATTACTGATTAAGTGAGAAAAGATCACCTGTCTGTCCCAAGCCCCAGAGCAAGCAACAAACCAGCCCCCTGTCTTTATGGCATTAATTTCCCCGGACTATAGTGCAAAACCCAGTGGAATTGGTAAGCTCTGAAACAAGCCACAACCTAAGGTTTCCTGATTCGAGGGTGGGGAGGGGAAGAGCAGTACATGGCTCTTGACTGTCACATAGCTAAAAGTGGATGAGCGGTGACCAGCAGGACAGTGCTAGGCGCAGGGACAGGAGTGGTCTCGTGGGAGGTTATGCTGCCTGCCTGTACTTAGCAAAGCTTAGATTGTTTCACTGCTGTCTTCACACTTCAGTGTGAAATCCTGACATTTGCTAACAGGCATTTAGCTTTGGTAACTTGCTGGGGGCAGGGGGGCTCTATTTGGACAAAACTTCGCACAAGATCACCTGGCTGGAGGCTTCCTGCTTCTCCAGGGCTGGCCTTTCACCTGTAGTACAGAGAGGGAGAAGGGACCATTTAAATGCAATGCCGTGGAGACACAAGCTCCTTAAAAAGCACTTTGACTTAATCCAAACACGTCAGAGTGGCGTGGAAACTTAAAAAGGACATTTCTAAGCCAAGGTTAAAATTTTTATCTGAAACCAATAGTTTTTGTAGGAACCAAAGTAAATATTAAATATTTCAAAGACTCTTTTGTAAAGCTTTTCCGTTACACACCTCTACCATCCTTCAGCTCTGAAGCCATGAAACAGGAAAAATCCATGGATTTGGAGCCCTATAGACAAGCACTCTTAAGCTGCTGGTGTCAGCACTGACCCTGCAGGTTTCATGTGGCTGATCTTGTTTCTATGAAACAGGGAAAAAGAGCAGCCTTTGCAGGGAGGCTTTACCCCCGAGGTAACGCAGGGCTGCAGCAGCCTGGGGGCGAAGGGAGCTAAAAAGCAGCCTGCTGCAGCAGGCAGCACCCTAACGCAGCAGGCAGCAAAGGCTGCTGCGGGCACCTTGCTTCAGTACATACACACCGGGCGGGACAGTGAGCTGATTAATAGATTACCTTGTCTCGCATGGCACACAGATGAAGTATTTTTTTTGTCCATGAAAAACAAAGCCTGGTTTGGGGGAAGAGCAGAAGGAAGATAGCAACAATAATTAAATTGTATCAATTTATTTCTAGACATTTATGGATTCTACTTGGATTCCGATTTTACATGGGTAAGACAATATTTACCGAGTATTTTCTCTACCAAAGTTATATTTAAAAATCAGTATTTAAAAAACAGTTATTTCCAGAATATGTTACTGTTAGCTAGGCAGACATTGTAAAATTCCTGTTTGGTCTAGATGATGTTAGATATTCACGTGCATACTAGCCAACGAATTTACTAATCCCAAAATAAATCACATTCTTTTCCACTCTAAGTAATTTAAAAAGGATATTTTGAAAGATTACAAAAGTCAAAAGAAACAAAAAGATTTGAGAATCAAGAAAACAGTTAAGAACCTAACAGAAGGCTTTGAGGAAGGTAACTGAAAAGCCAACATGCTGTGCATACTTAAGTCTTTACTAGCTACAACAACTTAACAATCGCAAAAGCATTCCTTCAGTTGCAATGCTGTATTCTAGTACAGTATCTTGTATTGCGATAGCTCATGAGAAATAAAAGCTATCTGGGAAAAGCATTAATAGATGTAGCTTATTAAAGGCCAATCACACTTAAGCTCATCTCTCTTGCCCCAAGCTTTTACGGTCTAGCAATGGAAATTTTTTGTTCATATTTTTCAGAAGTAACAGAGAATTCCAAGAAATGGAAGCTGCTGCTAGTAAAAGAAGAACAGCAGAGCATCACCAGGGTTAATAGCACCTGTTTGAGATCCATGAATGATTACAGAGCTACTTTTCTGTATCGAACTTTCACGTTTCCTCACTAATATGCTGCCTCCCTGGGCCGCAGGCTCAGTGCTGCTAAGAAGGCTCCTTGTCCTGCACGCTGCCTAGGAGAGCCACAGCAACGATGGCGTCAAAGGTTTCCTGCTTGTATGTTCTGACAGTTGTTTGCTGGGCAAGTGCTCTCTGGTACTTAAGCATAACTCGTCCTACTTCTTCCTACACTGGCCACAGACAGTTCAATAGCATATCAATAGCCAGAAAAAACGTCTCCTTTGGCAATATAAGAACTCGACCTATTAATCCACATTCATTTGACTTTCTTATCAATGAACCCGATAAATGTGAGAAGAGTGTCCCTTTCTTGGTCATTCTTATCAGCACAACTCATAAAGAATTTGATGCAAGACAAGCAATTCGAGAAACATGGGGAGATGAGAACAACTTCAAAGGAATTAAAATTGCCACGCTATTTCTGCTCGGAAAAAATGCAGATCCTGTGCTAAATCAAATGGTAGAGCAAGAAAGCCAAATTTTTCATGACATTATCGTGGAGGATTTTATTGACTCTTATCATAATCTCACTCTGAAAACTTTAATGGGGATGAGATGGGTAGCAACATTTTGTTCAAAAGCAAAATATGTTATGAAGACAGACAGTGATATTTTTGTAAACATGGATAATCTTATCTACAAGCTGCTCAAACCCAACACCAAGCCAAGGAGAAGGTACTTCACCGGTTATGTTATAAATGGAGGACCAATAAGAGATGTTCGCAGTAAATGGTACATGCCCAGAGATTTGTATCCTGATAGCAATTACCCACCCTTCTGTTCAGGCACCGGCTACATTTTTTCAGCTGATGTAGCAGAATTAATTTACAAAACCTCCCTTCACACCAGACTTCTTCATCTTGAAGATGTGTATGTAGGACTCTGCCTCCGGAAGCTTGGCATTCACCCCTTCCAGAACAGTGGCTTCAATCACTGGAAGATGGCCTACAGCTTGTGTAGGTATCGCAGAGTGATTACAGTGCATCAGATAACGCCAGAAGAAATGCACAGAATTTGGAATGACATGTCAAGCAAGAAACATCTTAGATGCTAAGATTTTTACAGCTGTAAATACCTTTTTTGGTTTTGCTTTAGTTTGATTATTTTTTGACGGAAAGTGATCTGCTGATTTACAAGTTAAATCTTGAGCTACTACCTGTCAGAAGGTTTTGAACAACTGATTTCTCATTCTTTTTCTGACTACTGGTTTACAGACTTCAAGCTCTTTTCATAAGAACATTTACACCTGTCAAAAGGGTCCAGAGTCAAAGCATAGATTTTGTATAATATCACACACACCAGCTCCTGCATCTGTATGTACAAGAACAGTAATAAACTGTCCTGAGCTACTTAACACTTCATGTCCTGCCCTCTGAGATAAGACTTAGGCCCTAAGAAATGAAGAAATAAAACTATACTTTTATCCCTTTTTGACACCCTACAATCATCCTCTTCTGGAGCTTTATTAATAATTTATGTGAAATAAATTTGCCCTGACCTCATACACCCATCCTGGCAAGGATATTTTAGAATACAGTACGTCCAAAACAGCCTACTGATGGTTCAATAGCAGAATTTAGACAAGTAAGAATATCAAAGAACCAGAGACCCCAGAAACAAGCCCACACTGAAGAATGTTTATTTCCCCCAAACCGCCAATACTTCTGAATTACTTTGGAAAATATTCTATTTTGTCCCACTGTTAGCCCAAAGTTGCCACTAAAACAGCCCATACAGTTTTAAAATGAAATATAATCTGTGGGTAAAATATGAGTCATATGAGATGTGTGAAACAAACTATCTTAAATATACACTATAAAAGCATTACTATATTTTAACTTTTAATTTAAAATTGCAACACTTGTCGTAAGTACTGGCGTACATGGAAAAACCCACAGTACTTTGATAACATTATTATGTTATCATAATTACATTATGGAGACTCATTTTTAGGAAGCTAAAATTAATAGCCACGCACAGCAATATAAACACACAGCATATCAATAACAAGCAGCATATTCCTTCAATATGAGTCAGCATACTATTTACCTGAAAAACACAACACACAACAACTTTTCTTTAGGATAAGCTCTATTTTTTGCTACTGTGCATATGTAAATGAGATTACTCCAGATTTTTAACAGTGCAGAAGAGCAGAATTTTGTCCAATAAAGGAAAGCAATCAATTTTCCATCAACAGGGTGACATATAGACTTCTGTAACATTTTTGTACAACTTTCACAGCAAAGTAGAGCTTTTAAGAATCACTTATAGCCTTTGTCACAGCTTTGTTTGCAGCTCCCAGGTCACTATCAAGGAATTAAAAAGTCACTGAGGTCCAACTCAAGAAAACATCAAAACTCCAGAGATCCCTAAAGCATGTGATAATAAATCCAAGTACACAAGATTTTATTCAAGTTTCAAAGTGTGCTTACATGTCTTGAGTACAAATGAAAATGTGATGAAAATTATTTTCTGGAAAATTCTTTGGTAAGTGAAAACCATCTCTATTCAGGATAATTTCCTAGCAAAGAACTGAAACGTGACAGTGTTCTGCAGACAACTTGGGATGAAGAATTCACAGACAAACCACAGCGATACAAAATTCACCAAACACTTTACTAGCTGCAGATCACTCACAACGTCCACAGTACACACAAATGTCTCCTTCACTTCAGCTGGAGTTTATGTGTAAAGTATGAAAAGCTGGTAAGACTGTACATCATTCAGGATGTCTATAGAGTTGTTAGAATTTAATGAAAACTCTGAACTGATTTTCCTTTTTCTATTATTTGATATCATACCATAGGTGTACATAGCACTTCACAACAGCAAGAGATGAATCAAGATGCTACCCCAAAAGGTTTGCAGTTTCCTGGCAAACTGTTAGCCTTATTCACAAATGCAGTACTATTGCTTTGAAAAGAACTACTTGTAAATAAGGTAAAGAGTATTTGGCATTCAAGCCACAAACAGTAGAAGTCTTAGACTTAAAGACCTATTTCAGATCTAAAGGTGAAGCTACACAGTAGCTAGCCTAGAAGTTACTGCTAATCAGCAGGAGTTTATACAAATAACAATCAGAGATTTTACATAAAAATACTGCATCTCTTACAGTATAATGAAGATTTATCCTTCCCCGTTGACCTAGTTCTCATTAAAGTTGCTCTTGCTTCCTGTCAAACTCAGAACTCCAGCAAAACAAGGTCCAATTAACTGCACATATAAATTTATGTATATGATATATATTATAAATATATATATACATACACATACATCAGGTGAAATTCAGCCTTCCATACCCAGGCCACCGTACATGCAGTTTATGAAGTGAAACTAGGGTGGAATTCTTCCCCAGCCCATAGGTAAGTCACATTAAACAGATGCAGTCCTACCATGGACCTGCTCTGTAGTAACTTCAAACAAGAGACTGCAATCACTTCTGCTGTCCCTCCACACTGTGCAGTAATTAGGGTTTCTGAATCCACACCTGAACGGATGTGGTGATCTTACTTTCCTCATCGACACTTCTGTGGCCTTTAGTTAGAAACTAAGAGGACAGTAAGGCTCCCAATCCCGGTCCCTCAGGGCTCAAGTGGTACCACAGCCTTGAATTTCCCCTAGTATGAGGAGATTGCATTAATGAACGGAAGGTACATCTTGAAAATATTATCTGAAAAAATGTATTTCCTGTCAGTTATAAATAGGTAGATTGTCAACACAAATGTAAATGTTCATCTTGGAACATATGTATATATATTTCCAAGGCATTTTCTTCTGTATTCAGCTGTATATATGTGTAGAGTCTGCTTGTCACGTAGTATTTTGTTATGCATGGAGCTGAGTTAGACATTATATTTGTCCAGTGTTTCAAGAGCCTTAAGCATGTGTGCCCTAACTTTTGAATGTACAAGACTTTTTTTTTTTTAAATGTCAAGTGAATTTAAAAAACAAAACCACAACAATGAAAGCCTAATTTTCTACTTCTATTATTTTTCTGAATCTATTACTTAACTAGCTTGTTACAAATATAAAACAGATTTATTATTTTCCCTTCACTCAAAAATTTCAGTATTGCAACTTAGAGTTAGAAAGGGAGCAATACATCTCACAGGGACTGCTTACAGGCCCTTTCACTCAGTGTGTGTGTGCCATGCTTGGTACTGTTCAGTAAGAACAGTGTTTGTATTGGGCTTCCTTTAATCAGAAGGAATACTTGTGTTATTTAAAGGTCATTTGGTTTCATTGTGCATGGGGCAAATGACTTGGTTAAGATGTGCTGGCTTTTCATCACTTCCAACAAAATGTGAATATAACTGAATCTCAAAGTGTACATGAACAAAAGCACACAGAACTGTGAAGCTACGGGGGGAAAATCCCTCCTTTTTGGAGGATTTTTTTCACAATAGCATTTTTTTGCTAAATCTTTGGAAATATTTAAACAGAAGACTCAAGAATCATTTTCCATCTTTCTTAATAAGGTTGAGTATCAATTTTTATTTTTAGGGGGATTTTTTTGTTTTTATAACATAGGTGGCAATGGCAATTTGTAAATGAAGAGTGTAATTAACTAGAAAAACTTGTTGACAGTAACCAAACTCTAGGTGTATCATTATATGACTGGCTGTACTTATGTATTTATTTGTCTAAATTGTATATATTGTTTTATCTATAGTGTCTGTAGAAGTGCATTCTTTTAGATTAAAGTATTATTTACAGTTTTGTGGGATTGCCAGCAAAGCTGCTAATCAAGATACTATTTTTTGTATCAATGTTAAATAATAAAAAAGAATGAAATCAAATGAAAAACTGAAGGTGTCATGTACAGTTTTATTCACCTCTAGAAATGTAAATGGAAAGCATGATACCAATGAATAGGATCATTTGTCACAGGGAAGAGTATTGTCCTGTAAAAGCAGATTTTTTTTTTAATCGCTGGCAAAAAATAAAGAAGAAAATATTGTATCTATTCATTATTTGTGTAATAGTTTAATCAACCTGATGCTCACTTCATTTGGCTCCCAATACTTAATCTCAAGTAGTGATGGCAATACCTAGCAAGAGATGGGTTTATCACACTGCTTTGGCAGCCACGGCCAGTGACAGAGAAGTTGAGCAGTTCTAGTAAAATGATTGCTGCTCTACAGTACTTCACATGTGTGCCTGAAGCCAGCCAAATGCTATACCTGGAAAGAAAAGGAAAAACTGCAAACGCCCCCGACACTGCATCTCAGTGAAAACCTTGCTCTGGGGCCTCCAGGTGACTGCCAGGGCATAGCCCTGGACAAGGGCACAGTCCCCTTGTTTTACCTGCCTGTTCCTCGGTCTCTTGCACGGTTGCCCGCTGACACAGCACCTTGCGCTTCTGAAAGCTCCAAAAAAGCACCAGGAAATAGAGGAGGTGATGTTTTGTCTTGAGGAAGCACAATCTCAATAATCCCAGATATGTGGTGATCTAATGTCATATTTGGCTCCTAGTATGAATATACTGAGAGCATACATTTTGTCAGGTGCAAAGACTTGGATAACCTTAAAGTTTTCAAATCAAAAGAAAATTGAAAATAAGGAAACAAAAACCCCAAACAAAGTCTCTCTTATTCTAAGCAAATACCCAGAATAATGCCTCTCTCTCCACTCTGCTCCTTGTAATTTCCTATTTAGAAATAAATATCTACCTCTCCCCACTGACTACTGGCTTTAGACCTCAGTAACCTGAGTTCATTCACAAAACTGAAGAGAGAATAAAACACCCAAGAGGATAAATACTGCTTTTGCAAACCGAAGTGTAATTTGCCTCGTGTCACTGGTCTCGGAGGCAGCTGAAGGCTGCTGCTGAGTCCTCGGGCACTCTGGAAGCATCTGCAGCAACACCACCGCCTTACCGGTTATAACGAGCTTGTTCAAAGCAACTAAGAGTTCCACATGCAGTAAAAGCCTCGGATCACTTTCAGACTTCTCTTGCCTTCGCCACAGCAGCCTGGGTCTAATTGTAACACTTACATGGTGTTTAATTAATACACAGCTTGGAGATATATGGATATTAGCACTAGTAGAGTGGATTTCATGTAGCTTGATTATCTTAATTACAAGCTTTCTATTTTCTCATTTACTTAATTGATTGTCATAGATTTCTAAGGAAATCTGCACTGCCCTAAGTGAAAACAGCACATCATTGGAAAAAAAAAATTCTTAACTGCTGAAGCTGGCTTATTGCAAAAGCACTGTGCCAGAAAAGATCTATACGACATGAAACACCGTATTCAGCAATATTTGCTTACCTTTCCCTTGTTAAAAACAAGAATTTATGAAATGGAAGAAGAGTCATCTGGAAAAAAAATAAATGTGTATGCCTTATTGACTCACCTGCACCCACAACAGTTATCCCAAGTACTTCCTCTGATGACATGCTAACACAGGAAAAAAGAACCATTTTGCTGCTAGGTCAATTCGTTATTGGTCCTACACTATACCTCTGCCTTACTAGAAAAAGCTAAGGAGAGCAAGAGGTGATTTATTCTTCACACAAGATTTATCCTGGAGTGCTTATTCTGCAAAGGCAGCGTTACATATCAAGTTCGGCTAAACTACGCATAATGGTTTTAAGATGCAGGCAATTTTTATTTGAGGAAAGCTGGTATCACAAGCTTGAGTTGTGCTAAGCAACACCAACCATATTTGCAGCTAAACTGCGACTATTGAGAATAGTTCCAGTCCCAAGGCCCCTTTTTCCTCGAAGAGTTCCCTTCCCTTGGGCCCATGTTCTGGCATGACCTCTTTCCTCTGTGACTGCTGGAGACAGCAGACCTCTCTCAGTCAGGCCCATCAGCAGAGGAACAGAAGCCAAGGGGAAGCAAAAAGCTCCCTACAGCATCACTGTGGAAGTGCTAGCATTCCCAGAGCACAAAATAAATTAGCATGACATCCACCCTCTTGGTAACAAGCACTGTGGTGACTACAATGAAAGAAGCCACAGCTAGAACCTAAACTTTTCCATCTGGATGGATTAACCATTGGGCTCAAGCGTATCATTGCATCAATTCATGCTTAGCGTAAGAGATTTATAGGAACATCTCAAAAGGAAAGCAGTGCAATCAAAGGATAGAAAGAGCAGAAGAGGATAAAACATTTCAAAACCTTTGATTATTTATTCAATTCCATAAATCCTCTTCAGAAAGATATTTCATCAGTTATCCAAGATATTCATCATCCATCAAATTTTATTCTCATGTGTATATTCAGACATAATGAAGTAAAACACTGGCCTCCATTATCTGCTATCCTACAGATTACCTTTGGATTGAGCTGCATGAAGCATATTCAGACTTGATTTAAATCACAATCCTATTCTCACCAGTTTTAGTGGGATTTATTTCTGTTTGTAATGGGCTGAATTTGATTCTAGTCTAACTTAGCTCTTACTCCCACTATCAGTGAACTGGGGTATCATGAAGGTTTCTGGGTAAGAACACGGTGTATTTCAGGGGGCACTTCACTTGCAAGAAACTCTTACCAAAAGCAGGCAGGAAGATGAAGCAAGTAGCACTCTCTGATTTCCAATTAAACCTACTCCTAATGAAGAAACAGCAGAACACGAGATGTACGAGTTTGAAATCAGTGCAATGAAAGGTAGGTGGTGTACACCACTTCCTCAACAGAAGAGGGTTCTCTAGTGAGTTATCCATTGACCACCTGGCACACTGCCAGTTCAGAATGTTACATTCTGCTCAGAAAACCTCTTTGGCAGCATTAACACATACATGCCACTGGTGATGCAGGATCCCCATAAGGCCATATCTGTTTCTTGAAATCACTCATTTTTCAGTTCTTACTCTCCTACTTCTGTAGTCTTTACAGTGGAGGAAAAAATGTAGTACGAAGATGTCTTTTCTAAAATTTACTCATGTGGAAAAATCCCAACAATATCTTTATTTTAGGATCATTTTCTTCTCCCCCCCTGCTTTTTTTTTTTCTTTTTCTCTCCTATTCATAAAAGGAAAGAATAGGAAAGTATGGATGGTCTTTTCAAGTTGGCTTCAGGCCTTGGCTGTTGTCCCTGCAGTTCTCTCCTATTCATCAAATGAGCCACTACACTTAACTCAGTGCAAACCCTTCTGGCTGTAACTTACTACTTCGAATCTCTACTCTCAATCTCCTGGCCTTTTTTTTTGTACACTCAGCTAGCATTTAGTTTACTGTAGTTCTAGCATCCCAGTAGATCTTTTGCCAAGCTCACATTTCTTTACACTGTACATTACATGACCTGACCTGACATGGACATGACCTGGACCTGGACATGACCTGGTGCCAAGCTCACATTTCTTTACACTGTAAAGAACATTACATGTAATGTAATGTAATGTACATGTAATGTAATGTAATGACATGTACATTACAATTGGCCATTTTCACCCAGCAAATTTCAGTCATCAGCAAGTCCATCACCCGTGGCTTAGTCCTCAAGAGATTCTTCCTCCTTGACTATCTCATCTGCCTTCTGCCAGAAAGGCCTAAAAAGTCATCCTATTCTTTTCCCTTCATGACTGCTTACTTTTACATTATTAGTTTTAACAGAAATGAGATAACAGAGTTTGGTAGTCCCAGGTTAAACCCTGTGCCACATAGATGTCATATCTCAAATTTCTTCTACTTCCTTCCTTTCCCATCCCTTCCTCTATTTTTCTTTTTGATTCATACTCTCTCTCTCTTCAGCGTCAAGTCTATTCTGCTACACTTTTGATCTGTGCTGCTTTTATTTCCTTCATGCTTTCCACTCTTCTAATCTGTATTAAAACATCAGAGTGTTCTCCCATACAACATACCCATCCAGAATAGACACAAAAGAACACTGGCATTGGCTTTTACCAAGAGGATGGTTCCTACCTGAAGGATTTACAGTCTGCAACATCCAACACCTGGCAGAATAAATTCAGCAAGCTTCAGAGGACTAATGGCTCTACACATCATACAGCAGGGTATAAAATTACATCCTTCCTTTGTCACTGGCTGGTCTAGTTTTAGGTGACCTTGTCATACTCGGACATCCAACACTGATCCTGTTGCACATGCTCTTGCATGCAGGCTAAGCACAGTGGTACTTCTGTCCTTTCTGAGCTATTAATGACTGGCTTATTGAACTGGTTTTACCAGACAGGACAAGTTGTCTTACCGCATTTAAAACAGAAAACTTCTGCCAGCATCTGGAACAGACAGTAATCCCCACATGGATAGAGGAGCCAGAGTCACGGCAGGGGACAACATGAGAGACAACTAGGTGCATTGAAGCAACTGTGTTTTTGTTTGTTAACTTCCAACTTTGTCAAGTTTGAGCTGCTGGGCAAATTATGAAGTATTACCATCTTTCCGAAGTACAGGGATGAGACTGACTTTGTACTTCCTAAGCACTATTCTATTCTAAGCAAGCATGGTATTTCTGTACATTGGATAACTGCTGAGCTAATGCCAAGGTTAATGATAGGCTGCTTTAATTGGTCAATAAAGGCCAATATTGTTTACTGTTTTGTTCCTCAGATTCAGCATTTCTATACATAGGGATAAAACTAATGGACTAAAACTAAATAACATATACCACATATAATTAAAATTACATATTTTTAATAGAAGCGCCTACATACAGTGCAAGTATGGCACATTTGCAGAAGTGCCAGTTATAGGAAGAATACACTTCAATTTGCATAATACTTCAATTAGCTGTTACTTCGGACAGATGGGTGAATCATGGAACATTTTCAACTGATTTAATTACTTGTAAAAGTATTGGTTTGTGTCAGTTAGGCAAAATAAATTACATAATGGCTTACAGATCCCTCTAAAGGGGCATTAGAACATACTACAAAAAAGCTTATTTTATTTTATCTACAGGAAAACGAAGGGAGCATTGCAAATCAGAATTTAACAAAATAGTTATCTGGCTATTTGTTTTAGCCACACAAACAAAAGACACACAAATATGCAGCAACATCTGTCATGTTACACATTTTCATCCTGGGTAGATGGTATGATTTTTGTTTGTGTATCAGAGGTAAACGAATTTCAGGAATGATGTACACAGCAAAACAAAACCATTCACACACTTTAAAGAATGCTTAGACCAAGTATATGCAAGGGATTAGCCTTACTTTCTCTCATAACGAAGCATCTACTGACTCACTGAGCTCCTACAGCCTCCTCCCTGGTGCTCGCTGCTTTGTAGCACAGCTATGCAGACACCTTGTCATGTCCTTTGTTACGTGTTGGAACAAAAGGATCCACTGCCAGACAAGGCATTTTACTCTGGAGAAAAAAACAAGAAGTCCTAACCCTCAAGTGTTGTTTTATTCACTTATACCTAGGCTGTAAGAAGGGTGAACCCTCATTAGGTAAGTTATTGTCTCATTTGTGAAGGATGAGCAGGACAATTTAGATGAAATTCTTTATTTTTTTGGTATTTTGAAATTGTGGTGCTAGCAGTATCC
Organism: Tinamus guttatus; assembly: GCF_000705375.1. The sequence goes on along the minus strand of NW_010577202.1, from coordinate 403,517 downwards.
TGGAAAATAAGCGTACATTTTATATCTTCTAATACAAGAGAAATACCAAGTCAGAGGAGGATATTACGTTTTGTTTGAATCCTGGAACAGCCACATCGGTAAGTAAACTAAAATCCATATGCATTGTCAATACTATCACCTGTCCACATACTCCCTTTCCAGCTCCAACACTGATGTTCAGCCCAATTCCATTCTCTTCATTTCCATGCCCCTCATTTAATGCAATTGCATTTTATTAAAAAAAAAAATGGAAAAAAAAAAAAGAGTGCACCTGGAAAGTTGATGTACAAAGTGACTGAAACATACACAAAATACAGACACGGAAGGGGAAACGTTGCTGTTCCTTGACATGTGCCGTGAGCATGAGTGACAGCTCCTGCAAGATTACAGTAAGCCAGGTGGCCTGTGGCAGGTTTTATTTTTACCAATAGTGCTATTGCTAAAGGCCTGGTGGGAAAGGATGAGAAGATAACGGCACTGCCAAGAGTTGAAGAACTTCTACTCAGGAGAAGGGAAGTAAGGAATTAGTCCCAAGGAAGCCCTTTCACAGATAACGATGGTCCAAAGAAAGGTCCAAGGCCAGGAAAGATACCCAATGGAAGAATGAAATAAACAGACCAAATAACCGGCTTGTTCAAAGGTAGGGAGCAATGAAAGAAGGAAGGAGGAACCAACAAGCTGGACCAAGAGAGCATTAAGCAGCCATGGGGAGACCACAAAGCAGAAAGACGAACAAGAGACTGGGGGGAGCAGAAGGATGTACCTTTTCTTCCTATTTTCCTCTCCTGCTCTCCTTCTCACAAATCTCTGCCAAAGACAAATTTAAGTGAATTTTAATGATTATAGATAGGTTGTTAGAAAAATATTTCCATTAAAGATTTCTGCCTGAAATGCTTTTAATAAATATTTTCCTATCTCTCCCCCCCTCAAAAAAAAAAAAATAGGCCTAATTTTTGATGAGTTATATCCCAAACATCATCTACTTTCAGGGAAAAATTATATGCAAATTTGTTTTTGGCTGATTGAATAAACTCATGAAGTTTTTCTAGGCTGCCTATCAACACCGACAGCTTACAGCAAATATCCTGTCAGAAAAGGGACTAAAGCTCTACAGCACTGGAAAGAAAATAAATGCCAGAGATTGAAAGTAATCATTACTTTAAAAAGGATAATATAGATTTTTAAAGGAATACTGGCCAACAGATTAATTGATCAAGATGCTAACAATAGTAACTGTTTATATGCTAAATCTAAATATAGCACTAACAAACAGAGAGAAACAAGGGGAGAGGAGGAAGGGAGTCATGTCCGTTAAGAAAGGGTGTGAATGAGATTATGAAGCTTGAAATTGCCAAGGAATCACAGCAGCCTAGATGACATAGCCCTCTTTCTAATCTGGGCATTCGATCATCTT
>NW_010577202.1:376496-396657 GCF_000705375.1 Tinamus guttatus | reverse complement strand
TGTTCGCCTGGGCAAAAAAACACGGGAGGGTTAAAAAAAAAAAAAAAAAAAAAAAAAAAAAAAAAAGCATCCTCTGCTCTCTGCTAAACAAAATCTGCATTTTCAATGTACTCAATTAGCAGTGTTTTAGGTCTGTGTCAGACTCATCATCACAGCTAACTGATTCAGGCACAGGCCTATCTCAGCAACATCATTATGTGGAGGTAGGTAGCAAAAAGGAAAACAAATCTCTGATTAGGAAAAGCTTCAGGGGAAGCACACAATTTGCAAGCTACATTCTGTTTTCTCCCTCATAGGGAAACAGCGGTGTTCAAAAATATCTGAAGCAGTAGCACATGATGAGATTCTATAGCAATGCTTTGCAAGCCCCCAAATTAATGATTTTACATCACATAAAGCTGAGAAGGCCTTGATCTCAAAGGGAACGTGGAAAATTCAGCAGTGTTATCTATGTGGCATCTTCCTATTCCAACCCCAATCCTAAGCTCAAGCCCCAAGCACAAAGCAGAAGTGTGCTCTGCAGACAGCTCTTTACAGGAAATAACAGTAACATTTGGAATAGTATTTCTAGGACTCAGAAATAATTATCATTAGCTATAGTTAGTTGCATTACGGCTTGAATGTAATTCTCTGGACATGCGGGTGAAATGTGTTGCATTGAGGTCAGCACAAGGAAAGACACATTATATCTTACTATTTGCTTTGCATGAAAAGCATATATTGCTGGAAACTGGGAGGTAGCTTTCTTGGTCTAGTGCCCATGCTGGAATTTCAGAAGATAAAAGGCTGAAAATATCACTTCTGCCCCCCTCCTTTATACACACACACACCAGTTATTCTCCAGACCTGGTTTTATGAAATGTTATATATTTATATTAGACCTTTTTAATACATAGAAGTCATGATCAACTACAGCGATTTATTTCTCCTCATTTTTCAGTTTTCATCCCAATCAACAAAGCAGAGCAACTTCCAAAACACTCAGGCAGAAAGCAGTGAAATGTCTGGCTCCACAGAGCCTGCAAATGCCTGTTGCAAGCAGCAGCATACAACCATTGCTGCACAGACTGTGGAACTGATTAAGCCCCATTTGCCTGGCCTCAGAAACAGCTGTGTAGTAAGCAGCTCACCTGCTCCAAATTTCAACCAGTTAACTAAGACACATCTTTCTTAAAGAGCTGCAGGTGCTCTATCCACCATCAGACACAACCCACTGCCCAGCAACACCTTTGTAAGGTACACCATTGCTTTGGAGCAATTCTCATGGTACTAATGAGAAAGTGTATCCACCTCTTATATCCTCTTCCTAAGAAGATGATCAACTCAATAGTTGCCATTTTTTTCCTTTGTTATTCTACAGAGAATGTGAATAGTGTATTAAAGAAGCAAACTCCTACTAGATTTGATGTATATTTCTATTTTTACTCATCACTCGCACACTTCTTTCTTTTACAACTTACCATGTATTTTTTTATTTTCTTCATCTGTCCATAAAAAGTTGGGAGCAGAATTTACTTCATGAATTTCATATTAATAGGCTATAAAGCTTTAATTACACCTTTTAGCTCAGACCATTTTCCTTCTAAAGTCATCTCCCTCGCATAAGATTTATTTCTAACATCTTAGTGGCAGCAGAAAAACAAGGTTAAAAACAACCCACAACCTCGCAGCACCCACACAGCTGTGATTCAGAACTCTGCTGCATGAATTTGCTGTCTCAATGAACCAAGGAAAATCAGTGAAGCATTTTCATATTTCTGCATCAAACTAGAAGAGAACAACAGCTGCTATAGTTGCACTGTGGCACAGTACTGTTCACTGCTTCAATTAAAGTTTAGATTCTTTATTATCCAGACACACAGAAGGCCCCCCAAAGCTGCACAGGAGCTCGTCTTGAACCTAATTCTTTGCATCCTTTTCAGCAATCCAACCCAAATGTATAACTCACCATTGATAACAGCAGGTTGCCAACCATTTCACTAGAAGATTGAGGTTTATGGTATCTTTTTATTAACTCACCGGAATTGCCAATGCACAAGGAAACCTGCTGCTTCACAACCTGCTCCCCGTCTCAGCCAGGTACCCGGCAAGGCGCAGGAGCAGCCGTTTTGTTACTGCCCCCGCCCCAAAGCGACGGCCGTCATCTGGCCGGGCACAGGGTAATCCCTTCAGGTACAGACACCTGTGCGGGGCTGAGGCTCCTACACAGCTCACCGGAGTGCGAGTGGTACAGGAAACACTCTCCGGGGAGCCCGCAAACAGTCACCTCTCTCCACTCCAGACGACTTGGTCCTCTTAGCTGGTGCCATTTTTACCAAACTAAAGCAAGGCAGCACGCATTTGTAACACCGCTCCAGCACGCATGCAGAACATGGAAATTCAGAATACAAATCTGGTTGTGCAATACACGTTTATTTTTATTTTTATGTTTTAACCTTCGCAGTCATCTTGGAATAATTGTTATGTAAACAATAGAATGGAATGAAATTACATTGAGTTGTATGCAAATGGCTCTAGAACACCTCAACAATTATGACAAGGCATTATAAATAACTTCTCATAATAATATATATTTGCCGTTTTCAGTACATTAAAGAGCTGCCCTTTACTAGGATTAGCTAGGAAGTAGCTTAAGTTGTAACATCCTAGGAATAGGTCTCCAAATTTGAGAATCCTTCTAAAGCTTGCACCTACGTCACAGGTTAAGCGCAAGACTATTTGGGTCAGAAGTGGTTTCTTTGTAACAGAGTTTTACTTGATCATTGCACAAAGCCCTATTATTTTCACTTCACCTTGGTATTTTGCAGAATTTCAAGTAAAGCTTCAGTTCTGTTCAAGTTTTATCACACCAGTATGAAATCTGTTTCTATCCCTTCAGGATAGATCAAATCAGAGATGGGCACAGTAAGCAGGCTACCTTAAGGACAACATTTTATAGCAGTTCTAGCTCATAGACTCCCCAATAAAGCATAGTTTACCTCAAAATTGTCAAACATTTTTACTTCTGTATATCCTCTCCTTATTCTGATAGCTATATAATCCCATATATATGGTACATCTAGAAAATGGAGAATATTCTGGATTTAAGCAGCCTCAGGCACATTCTTGGAAACATTAATGTATGCAAGGCACCTCCCACACCCTTGACAATCAGTTTGTGGATTGTTTTTAAGACACACACCCAGTGACAGCTTGCTAACACCTAGTTAACTAATTAAAAAAAAAAAAGTAGTTTACCAAATATATCAAGGATATACCTGAAACTTTTTTTTTTTAAATAATGGGAGATCAATTGCAAATAGCACATAATCAAGTTAAATCATTTTAAGATATGTAATGCATAAATATATGAAAAATAAAATTCACAGTTTTAAAACTAGAATTCAAGTTTGGCTAATAATTAACTTTTGTATTTATGGTAATTTCTAAATACAACAGAACAGAGGCAGTATGATCAACCACAAGTACAGGTAAAATTGTGTCACTCAAAAGTTTATGAAAGAAGTAAGCTTGATAGAAAATTCCTTTTGTAACCAATAAATACAGCCACCTGAGTGCTTTTCCACAGGCTTCTCGCTTAGGGGGAATCCAAATCAACTGCTAAGAGACATTTAGTAGCATTTTGAATGTTAGCAGCAGTGGTATAGCTGTGGGCTTTGCTTTTTCTGACTTTGTGAATTGCTAGAGAATGAAGCAGAACTCAGTATGTGGTGCTTAATTTTCCTTTGCATCTAAGCTGGCCTCTTCGCAATCTCACAATTCAGCTCGGGGTCAAGGGACAGACATCAGCTGACACTTAACTGAGCAAACCCAATCAGCTTCACTTCATCAGGAATCTCCGAGCCATCACAGCCAGAGGCCTGCAAGTACAAACAGAAACATTTAGTGCATCATGTTAAAAAGGAGGATTTGACAGCCAGGCTATAAATTCTCCCCACATTGCCTGGTTAAAAAACAGTTTAGTTGAAGGAGGACTTTTAAAAAAGCCCGAAACAAAAATGCTGTTTTCACTTGTGAAGAGTGACTAACCCAACATGTACAGATTCTGGCTTCTAACTACTGTGCAGACACCAAATGTGTGCAAAGGTTCATAATACAATTGTCAAGTCTGTTGATCCATCCACTGAATTTTTGAGATTGAAGCAGTCTGTAAAGAGTAAACAATAATATTTGCAAAAGGATGCCTTCTCTTTGACAGTATCATTTAATACTTCAGATTGTGTAGCTGCAATTCTTTAATGAAGTCTGCCGCAGTACAAACTGGCACAATTTGTACTGTGTTCAGTTGTCACATTTGTCACAAATAACAGGAAGAATATAAACACTTTGCTTGGTACTGAACTGTTGCTCTAGATATGCTCTAATAAATGTATCCTTCTATAGGCAAAATATTTTGATAGTTTCTTAAATACAAGATTTATTTCTGTAGCTCAGAAGTAATGACATTTTTAATGCAGCCCTTTTGTGCAATCTTCACCTCTGTGATGCATAAATTACAGTAGTCAGTTAAATGAATGGTAATGGAAAATTACTTGTGAAGGGCTCCTTAGCACTCCCTTTGGCATATGCCCCAATAAACTGTTAAAACAATTGGCTCATCCTGTAATATGCTCTTGATCCTTTTATGTATTTATTGTAGTTGAAAGCACATGTGCACATAGGTGCACATAGGTGCACATGTGTATATGCAGTTATCAGAAAAACATCTCTCAGATCATGCCCACAAAATACGTACGACATTTGCTGTTTTCTTCATGAACAAAAATAAACATACTTGCTACTTGTAGAAGCACTACAGGAGGCTACTTCTGTTTCACGCTTATTTTTATCACACAGGGAGAATAAGTCCTCTCTGATCAGAGCAGAATATTTTACAGGTTGCTTGCTGAAGCAGTAAGTTAAACATTTGAGCCCATTACCATTTGTTACTATTAAAGTATTTCAATGCTTATTAGATGGGGAATTTACTAAATAAATGGTGTTTGAATTCTGTACTTAAAATACCATGATAAAAAAAGAAGTTGCTATTAACATCATTCTTCATTCTAGTTAGCTATCAATGCCCCCCTCAAAGCCAGGCTAAGTAACATATCTAGATCAATCTAGATTTTTAAAATGCTTTCCTTATCAATAAATATTTTCTAATACCTAATGCACCCTGGAACCTATTACCTTGTATTAGGGACTAGGGTCTTAGGGACTGAATGCTTCTTTTTCTTTGCCATTTTTCAAACTTAAGAAAAAAAAATCTTAAAATACAAATTATACTGCACAATATATCTGTGTTTACTTCAACTATTACCAAGATTACTTGTGCATTATAGCAACTGCCTTCCCAAAATGTGGACATGTGAATACTGCGGACACATCATAATATGTGTTAGCCAAGACAACTAAAGGACATTTAATGCTATGTAATTCCACAGTATGACATAATTTTAAGAACAAATATGCACTATTAAAAATGTGAAGAAGCAGATCAAACCGTAAAAACACATGCATTCAGACATGAGAAGCAATCTGCAAGTACTGAGAAACTGATTTACTGTGTAGAAAAAATAATAAATAAACCTAGATTAGAGAATGCTTTTCAGATAAAACTCTCTGAATGGATACAAGATTAGTTACATGTAGGCTTTGAATCACCATGAAATATTTACCAATGAAATGTGTTTTAATGAAGTTGCATACAAGTGCTCTCAAATGCCACAAGAGATTGCTAAGAGGTAACGAAAACTCAGGAGAACAAATAGAAAGATAAGAGGTTCTCCTAAGAAACAATTCAATTAGCAATCCTATTGAATAATACAGGAGCAGACAATAGAATGTACATTAAATGAATCCAAGGATAAGAACAAATTAGGTTCTCATGATTTTGTATATTCTTTTGCCATAAAGTAGTGAATTAATACAGGAAATCTAGCTTAAAAGTATGAGGAAGAAACTTAGGTTAAAAACAAACCTCGGTAACCTAACAAACCTGGTCACCTACCAAAACACCTGAGGACACAAGTAGACTACGCAAAGCAAGTCAGACAATCTTCATATCAAGCTAAATTATCCCACAATTCCTTTCAAGAGCTTCTGGATAATTTAAAAATGCAACCTAATACCTCTTTGCATTATAAAACTAAAAGATCAGCTTGCACAGCTCCCTCCCAGAACAAACCACTGGTGTATTTGGTCCATGCTAAATCTAAAAATCTAAAATCAGTACTATGAATGCTAAAATTAATGAATCTGTCTTTTCTACAGACTTCTTTCAGCTGATGAACCTGATGAGTCTCAATAATAATTCACAAATTCTGAGAACGTCTCTTAGATGGTTAACACTCTCTATTCCATTTCTCTGACTCATGCAAGTTCATTTGCAACTTTCTCTAAGAATCATCTCTTTCTTTTCTCCCTGCAAATCCTAGAAGTTCCATTGAATTTCCCTTCTATTTAATTATTTTCAACAACTTTACGGGTGATATCATGCAACAGATTAAAAAATATATTAGAGAAGTAGGGAGAGAATGGGAAACGGCACGATTATACTGATGCTCTTAACCTCAGGGAATCAGAAGAGATACTGTTACAGATAGAAAGCTTTGTTCAAGCATCACAAGCTCAAGTCTTCAAGAGTGTTTTCTTGTGATGTAGAAAAGGCAAGAAACAGATTTCAAGGTTCTGCCAGACAGTTTGCATACCATAATTGATTTATTTTTAAAAGATTTAACAGGCTAGGCTGTTTTTCGGTGCCCAGCTTCAGTAAGGGAACACTTCTGTTTCTGAAGCTGTATTTACTGCATTACCCAATACTTAGCAGCTTTTACTTACCAACTTAAAAGTCAATGTTTTCAAGGCCTTAGGATCATCTACTATCTTCTGTAAGTTAGCAGCAACTATAAAATAAAGTATGAAAAAAAATGATTCACATTAAATTGCATTCTACATGGCTTCAAGTCTCAGATTCAGGTCAGATTATGTAATTCATTTCACACACATACATATCTGTAAAATACCACTTGAATCATTTAATTGCTCTCTAGCTGTAGTCTGAAACTCAGGGGGGCGAGAGAGGGACAGACTGCCATGGTCCTGCCTGCTCCCATTTGCTGGCATTGATGCTGAGTGAATATGTGACCTAGCTCAGGAAAATCTGCCTGAAAACCAAGTGACAGCAAAAATAAAACTGTTGGTTTTCAGCCTAGCCTTCCCTAAACTGGCTCATTCTGTTACAGTCACACAAGCAAAGGGGCAGAAACATGTGACTAAGGACAAGCAGGACCATAGTTGCTGTGCTTTATATTACAGTTTTGCTATACCAGGGCCACTGCAAGGATGCATGTCCCAGAGAAGGCTGAGCTCACTGCCCCTCTCCTTATCTTCTGTCTTTCCTGGCTGTGTGTTTGTGCTTCTGCCCCTTTTTTGGGCTGGCAAAAGAACCAGCACAGAGAATCAGTGATTATTACAGCTCACTAAACCAGCAGAAAAATCAGCAAAAATAAAAGTGATGTGACAGCAGCTAAAAGTCGATCTTCAAGCTATTCTCTCAGTAACTGTGACTGGATTTGTGATATGACTGTAATAACAGTAAGCTAAATCTGCAGAGCCACAATGTCCAGAGAAGTAAGCTGTACACTATCAACAGAAGTGACAGCAAGGAAATTATTTCCTCCTTAAAAACAGAGCAGAGAAGAAAATAATAAGCTCCTTTTCTGTGAAAGCACCTAACTCACATTTTAATTGGTCTATTTTTTATAACATTGCTACCATTAATCTTGACCAACAAATTTGGCTCTTTTCAGGCTTCACCGATTTTCTAAATCTGCTCAACAGCTTTGCACAGTCCAAGATCCAGACCTGCCTAATTCAGATTGAATCATTAAGAGCCTCTGTTCAAAGCTGACTTAGGAGCACAAGAAGTCATCAACAGCATGAGGCAGACCCCACAGCCCGCAGAGCTGTCGAGTTGTTAAAAGAAACAAACAGGTATTAAGTAGCAGAGATTTCTTAGTATACTGAACAGATAAGTACCACGCACCAAAGAAACAAGCAGCCAGATGCTCTCCATAAATACTTTTCATAGGCTTTTTAGGGTGGAAGATACACAGCAGCAAACTGATTTGCATGCTGAAAGTCCTGCTGTTAGAAGCATAATCCAAGATGACACCAAACTTGTTTCCTCTGCTCGTTCTGGCACCACTGTGACGCGCTTCTCGCTCTAGACTAGCGTGCCTGGCCCTGTATGCCTCACTGCGAACAGCGCCACGGACTCTGGGCTCACCCGGGGAAGCTGTTTGGCTCGGCACTTTGGCCAACATCACCTCAGCTGCTGTTCAGTGCACACCAAAACTCTGGGGGTCTCTTTTTCTACACCATTAAAATGACACTGAGTATTGTTTCTACACCTGTAACAAATTTAACTATTTGAAACTAAAACCAAGATTTAAAAACAAGCTTGAGATGAATTTTTTAGAGAAAACTTTTAGCAAAGCAAGAAATTAGCCTTCACAGTTTAATGAATTCAGCTACAGGAATTTTACTAAAGAGTGCTTCCCTTTTTCAAGCTTTATTATGAATAATCTCCTTCACTGTAGTCATTACAAAGAGTTTGCATTTTAATCACACAATTTATTTCTACAATCAACAAATCAATTGTGTTGCAATACCTCTTTCCTGTTAAAATATATGCAAATAGAGGCAATACTTTTCATTTACAGTAATACACAGAGCCATATACATACACAAAAAAAGAAAGTTCAGCCTTGTTTTCTCCTGAAGCCAAGATAAGAGTCGCTTCAAATTTGTGTGTCTTGATCATGTGCTCAAGAACATTTTTGGCTTATTCAAAACTCCAATACAGCAAACTGCTCAAAAAAAAAAAAAAAATCTCCAGCTGGTGCTGGAGTGCTGTAGACCCTAGGCCTGAGCTACTCTCCTTGCACTTCTGCCTGTCATCAGTAAGGCTTGCAGTGACCTGCCCCCCTGTGCAAGGCAGCACTGAGCTCTTCACTACTGGCTACGAAAATTTAAAAAAACCCAGCCCCTTCTTGCCAATTCTTTGCCAAGAACAAGATAAATTCAAGTTTTCAAAGAAAAATTAGAAAAAGACAAGCTAGCAGTTAATGTAAGAGCTAATTGTATTTACTTTTTATGTAGCATTGTAACAGAAAAGAACACACACAATTCTTAATGAAAACTCTTTTTTCAAGGAACAGGGCTCATTAAAACGCTGTTTCACCTGTCTTTACTTTTATTATGAACACAAGCCAAAAGCTTTTACTTACGAATTTACTAGAAAAGGCAACACTGGATAAATATCTGAAGCAACTATAAGAAACATGCTTTATTTTTGCTTATCTGATGGGCTACAACTAGAGTGGGATACACTTAATCAAACAGAGGATTAGGATGTAAGGGAATAATGTCAGAAGTTTCTAGACACTATGCTTGAAAATAAAAAAGTCTGGCTAAGATTCCATAATATTAGAATACAAGTTTACATTAAAATAGGCCCATGTCCAGAAGGAATCGCCTATAGTTTCCCAGAGGGATACTTTTTCAATTCCAATAATGTGCATTGAAAGCTATTCACATCAAACTAGCGTTTCACACCTGTGACTTTGGCACTTTCTGAGGTCTGAATTTTCTGCCTTTTACCAAATGACAATAAAAACAAACGGGCCAGGATAACGTCATCAATTTTGTTCTGTCAAGTCATGATGAACACATATCTCTCAAAAGGCCCCTTTTTAGGGCAGTATCCAAAAATGTTAGTAATTAACATCAACTAAGAAAGAAGTGTGCACACAACTACCTAGCAAAAACATATAGTCCCTGTTGATATCTGGCTCCTTTTTCTAACTCCTTGTCTTTGTTTTGCTTATCTTTACTTAGACTGCCAGGCCAACAATGAAAGCCAAGCTGGATACCTAAGTCTGTATTTAGGGAGAAATTTTTAAATGCAGTTAATATTTTACAGGTAATGAGATCATTACCCTCTTTACCTTGGCAAGAGATGGAATTTCTAGGTCCAGTAAGTATGCGGGTACAGAAAGACATGCCCAACACTAAGTCCCAGTTTGAAGAGTTTGATGTAACTGGTAACAGCAATCTTTCGGGGCTTGATATTAATAGATAGGGAGAAAAGCAGGCACCAAAGAACTGCAAGTCCCCATGTGTTCTCTAGTTATTTTCCTTCAGAAGCAAAGTTGCATCTCAGGCAGCAGAAACCATCCAAGCAGTTGGAAATCCATCCTGACAGCCAGCATGCAGTGACTTCCAATTATTTCTCCAGGAGGTTTGGGATTCCATCTTAACTACAGTAAAAATATCCCCAGAATCACAAAAATGCAGAGTAGAACAACATACTCTGAAGTGCAACACTCAAACCTACTTTGAATGTAATTAGATTAAGCTATCTGCTGCATTAGATATAACCGACCTACTACTCTTACATATATACTTCTAAAAATTTCAGATCAGTACTAAAGCACAAAGTTAAGTATACAAAGGCCCTTGACCGGCATTTTAGAGATTTGCTCTGGTAAATGTCATTCTTACATATGGGTTTTTGTGACAGCCTCACTCACAGCTGCTGCTGCTCATCCCATTCAGAATTACTGATTGCATTAGGCAAGAAGAGCATTTTCAAGATGCTATGGCTGTGCTACTATAGAAGTCAGAGAAAAAAACACAAACAAGAAAGTATCTAGATGGGGGGGAAAAAAAGGAATCAAGTGGTGAGGAAAAACCTTTGCCAGCCACAACTCCAAGGAAATGAGTGCACTTCAAATCATGTCTTGGAGGAAAAACCCTCTTCAAACATAAGCAGCAGTCAGACACAACAGACTTTTTGTTGTTTGCAACAATAAATGAGGTGCTATTTAGCTTTCTTCAAGAGGTTTCTGAAGGACAGATAATCAACCTATGCACTACAAATCATACTGATTCTTTTGCAGGTTTTGCTCAGTGACAAATGGTAGTGCCAAGATGTCAAAGTGAGTGCTCACATCTGCAGAACAGGCAATGAGTCAAAAGGTCAAAACTAGCAAATAAATATACACAACACAGACTACCACTGTAAAGGTAACAGAACAGAAAACAAAACAGAAAACAGCCCGTTTTTTAGAATACTTATTTATTTAAAATATACCATCAATCTTTGCCCTCTGACAATTTTGGCTGACCGCATCACTTACAATTTTTAAATATACAATTAATATAATTTGAGCTAACAGAACAAAGATGGCCATCTTCAAGATCACAAAAAATGCAACTGAGTAACTGTACTTGGGTCAGTCTATCAAATAGATGTTTTGCTTCTCTAATATGACAGACTCTGTGCCTTGTAATTTAAAAATTCTTAACGCAGCATGAGATCTAGCCCTAATGGCTTCTGAATAGGGAAAACTTCTGGAAAAGTTAAAATTAATGAGACAGTAAATAAAGCTGTATGAAGTACAGCAGAACTATTTCCACTACAATGCCAAGCCAGCCAACTGAGCCAGGGCCATCTGCTGTAAACACAGAAACAAGCAGAATCTGAAGTTTGAGATGACATTTGTGTGTCCCTCTCCAAAGAATAATGATTTCTGTGCTTTTCCATTTTCAAAAAAAAAAAAAAAGAAAGGATGGAGAGATGGAGATCTTCTAACAATATGCTTAGGTTCAACAGTTTGGAAAGCCATTCTACTTGGGAGCCCTGAAACTCTTGGAAGAAAAAAACTTGGGAAAGGGGAAAACAATAATCCAGCTTCAAATTTCTATCACAAGAAAAAAAAGAGAAAAAAGAAAAAAGAAAAAACACAACAGGAAAATGATACACTCTGAGAAAATCAGAAATACTTTCAATAAGGGAGAAGTGAGATTACATTATGTCATCCAAAATCTAGTCTGTAAGAAATAACCACCTTCTACAGCTCCCTGCTTTATCCAACTGCATTTATATTCAGCAGGCCAGACTCAGAGCAGCACAGATCTTCTGGCTTTCCTCCTGATTTTTTTCAAATACTACTTCCTCCCCTACTCTAGACACTTATTCTGCCATTTTCATCTGATTGGTGGATTTCTCCCTAACTACCTGCCTGGGGAATCTGCTGATTTTGGAATGAATGCCGTTTCCTCTGCACGGGTCTCAGGGAAGCGGGATGCCTGCGTGCGGGAGAACACTTAGGTGGGACTGGGACTCCTGAAATTCAGCTGCTGGCCCAATTTTCCTCCAACGGGCTGAATTCATTAGGCCAACTCTGGAGGCAGCTTCATATATTGCAAGTGGTTCGTTGCCATATATATCACACACTTGTATTTCACACCACACAGTCATTTTCACACCTTCGCAAGATCATAACACGCTCAAAACTAAATTTTAAAACCTGGACACCATTGGATTAACTATATTGCACAAACGAGCACAGCAATCAAATTTTATAAATTTTAGTAGCAATTCCTCCACATCTCTAACTTCCTTAAGATTAGATAATGTTACCTAGTGACTCCCAAGCTGTCTGTATAAAATATTAAACAGTACTTCAAAGAGAGGTCAAAAAGGTCTTATAACTGCACAGAGCAACTCCATTAGTTCATCCACGCAGGATGCTAGCCAGAAAACCCTTTTTGTTTATGCCTCTTGAAAACAGTAGCAAGGGAATTCTAAAGCATTTTGAGATGCTAAGTGATGACACACTAAGAATTGTGCATTGCTAGAGAAATGGAAAGAGGCAGACACAGGTCTTAAAGAAATAAACGAAAATAGTTGAGCTGAAAGCTTGGCTTCTCTTGTGAGGAAGCTACAGGACACTGATAAGGGAGAAACATGAAAAACACGTAGAAATGTATTATTTATGAAGAGGCCATCATTAGGAATTTATCACAGAAAGATTAAGGCGCACAAATTTGACTGAATTCTCAAAGTACACTGTTGAATCGGTAGATATAGATAAAGACCATGGAAAAGATTTATCTCCATTTCAACATTTGATAATTTAATATTCAACAGCTTCATTTGCACTCTGACAATCAGTAAACAGCCTAAAGAAACACCACTCATCTAAAGAACGGCAGGGGACTGAGGAAGCTCCAGCTTGAAAGGCACAGGGGGACTGCCAAGGTCCCCTGCAGCCTTCTGACACGGGACTACCATTTGCCAGGGCTGCACGGCTCACACAGCTGGAAGGGGGTATTTAACGACGCCAGAGCCCCGTGGTTCTGAAGAGGGTACAGAGCCAGGCACGCATGTTCCTGCACGTGGCTATGAAGCATGAGGCCCAAAGAACTGTTCCCAACACCATCGCCATCCTCCAGAAGAATGGCCCAACATACAACAGTGGTTACTGCTTCTCAATAATCTGTTAAAATATATAGACATCCCACAGCTCTGTAACTCCTGTATTTTCTAAAAAGTATTACATGCTTGGTATTGAGAGAAGCCAGGCCCATGGTGCACATCTGAATATACTCATCACTGGAGACTGCAAGGCTAAACCAGAATTTGGTCTCATTAAAGACCTTGCCAGTAAATGCTAAGAAATGGCAAGACACAAGTTAATAATTTGTGCCCATATTATGTAGAAAAAAAGCAACTTGCTCAGCGGAGTTTGGATTTCTTACACAGTTCTGATAAAAAGAAAGTTCTGAAATATTTATGTTTGCTCAAACTGCAAAAATCCGGAGTTTATGGAATACCCGTAGACCTCAAAGTTCTTTGCAGTATCTGTTAAAATGAGGTAATAATACATACCCGAGGGCTCACAGACAAAAACTGGAAAACTGAAGACTGAAAAAAAGGAATATGCAAGATTTATTTTTTTCCTTGGGCAGCTTATGGGAAAAATCCCACTCATTGGAAAATATTAATGTAACTGGCAAATAGGTACCTTTTCCCAGAAACTTATGAAAAAATAGATGGTTAAAATTCTATATTTGATTCCTGCTCTCACCACCTCCCAGTGTGTGTGAAAAGCACATTGATACAAACTACCATCCACTTAAAAGAAAGTGTTAGCAAGTTGAATGTATTTGGCTACTGAAGTGCTTACATATTTCAGACATGGATTCTGGATGTATTTGATGGGGTAGTAGAAGATAACTGCTGGGAGCTTAAACAAGGAGAAATTCAAGGGTGTGTAGGATAGGATAAACAAACTTCAGGATTTCCATTTGACTTTGAGAAAAGCATTTTGATGATATTGAACATTCTAAATCTGGAAGTGTAAGCTCAAATGAACACTTAAAATAAAAATTTAGACCTGCTGTCCAACACTACTAACAGGAGCATTTAACAAGACTGAGATATTACAGTAAATTGTGCACATAAATTATCTATATGAAAGCATGAGTCAGGGTACAAAGCTGAAAAAAAAAGTCACCAGTGACTGAATGGAGAAAGCAAGAGCTTCCAGACATTTTGACACCAAGTGCCTTCAATTTTATAATCATCAAGATATTGAAGACAGCTCCACAAACACCTTCATCATGCTGGATTAGAGCTGAAACCTAGGTCCATGCAGAAATATAGCCAGGACACATTCTGCTAGGCTTATTATCACTTGGGTAACCTCATCTCCCCATCAGATGTTCACAACTCCTTCTATCCTGAATTCTGCTATGAATTATATATACTGTTCTGACAAAACTATTCAGAAGATGAAATACCAGGCTACTTCAATACTTTACATTCAAAATAGGAAAGTTATTCAGAAAAGATTCCCTTATATGCAGGATTTAGGTTCTAAACAGATTACTGCTTTTTTGAAGTATTTGGATAAACCCTCATTTTAACTAACCATTGGCAAGAAGTATTCACTGACAAGGGAACAGATAACTAAATTACTACTGAAAGAGAAACATTACTTACTTTGCCCTCTGAATCAAATGCAGAGCTTCCGTTTTCGGTACTACAGAGACCTCAAACCTATAACTTAGACCTATGAGGGCAGGGAACACACCTCAGGCACAAATTTGCAATCTGCCATATCAGGGAAAAAAAAAAAAAAATGAAGTAATCCCACAGTTAAACAGATGGATTTACTTCTCATTTACACAACTAGAATCTGGTCCACTGAATGCTGAAATAGAGTAATATTACCCAAAAGCAACTGTCAATTGCATTTTTATCCCTTGGAATAAATAAAAATTATGATTTACCTGATCATGGCTGTAAGATGAGCACATTTACTGGCGTGCATAAACACATATATGGTGTACAGATTAATTTGTTTAAGAACTTTTCGTGTTGTGTATCTGTAGTTCTGCCACAACAGCTAACACAGGCACAGTGCTTATTCACTTAATGCCCTATCCTTTCTTTCACCTGTACCCCTATTTTCTATCACACTGAAAATTCACTGAGGTGGAAAGGCCCAAGAAACAGCCCTGGTTCACACATTATGCTTTCTCAACTGCACATTTTATGTACTGCACAAAGATAAAATAGGCAGATTTTTTTCCTTCTTGGAAGGAGCAATTAGATGCATAGCTTGATTACCTAAGGGTGTCTCTCAAATATCCAGTGCTCTCCGCAGCCCAGTCATTATGAGTCACCCTTCGGTGTGTTAGCTCTAAGTGAGCCAGATGTACTGAAATATTTAAGTCCTTAGTTAGCCCTTGGGGATTTTACAGATACTTTCCTATCTGTAATTCTTGGGCATCTCTTACAAAAGAGATATGCTCATATAGAAGGCACAAGAGTTACTATAAAATGCCTTAAAACACAGTAGGGTTTTGGGTGGAAGTGTAGGTTTTCTCTCTGGGTAATACATTAGAACCTAAACACAGAACACTTAACCATTTAGACAACTGGTTACTGGAAAGTTGAGGGATACATCTAGCTTTATAATGTTACAAAAATGCAATAGACACTATTATCTAAAAATTCTGTCAATGTTCAATTTGAACAACAGCCACAAGAAAAAAAAAGCTAAATTCCCCCAACATTACTAAAATCAGCCTATCTCAAAGGACTACTAATATTAAATGACAAATCTATGCTCCTTTAGGCTTTCAACAGTGGTACTATCTAGGTCATGTGCCTTTAGCAACATTACAGCTCTTCATTAGGCCATCAATTAATACAATGTATTTCCTACTTATGCAGCACAATCACAATCTGATTATAGCAAAGTGATGAACAGGAATTAGCTGAACAAAAAAATATCACTTCATTCAGCTGAGGAGATCAACCTAATAAAACAGCAAAGGCACAGCAAAAACAATAGGAGCAAAAGGATATTCACTGGTAACTATGGCATTTCCTATGACTTAGATTATCAGGGTCACTGTGAGCTCGGACACTGTTCCAGACGCCATCGCACCGGGCTTCTGTTGTTGGCCTTTTGATTGCAGTATGGAAGTGCAATCACCAGCATCTACACAAAATGAATCCACACAAGATTCTGGAAGAAAATTCTAACTTTTGATATCCTTCAAGGACCTGCAGATTTGTGACATGTAAGCGACCAGCATGCCTGAAGTACTACATGAAGCTTCCCTGCCAAAGGGGAGAGCAGAGCTAATGAGCAACCTTTCCTTCAAACTAAAAATAAAATGGGAGATGGGCAGATTATGTGCCCAAGGCTACCTGAGCAAGAAAAGGATAAAACAATTTACTAGACAAGTGTGAAACTTACCACAGCACAGTCAGTGCAGCTTACGAGTAGAGTCTGCAGATTTTGACTGCTAGCTCATCAGGATTAAATCAGGGAGAAGAACTCCGGGGTCCTGAGCAGCTGGCATTTGCTCCGACTAGGACACATGTTCCTCATCATCTGTTTGAGGAAGTTCTGGAGGTTTCCTAGGAAATCCTCTAAATTTCAGTAGGAAAAGAGGAACCAGAAAATATCTCCCTCTTCCAAGACCAAGCAGTCTTGAATATTGCTTTTGATTCTGACTTTTGTACTCCTGGATAGATACTGCAAAATTGTAGAGGGCTACTAAAAATGGCATTGCATGCACCTGGCCTCAGCCAGGGTCAGCGAGCAGTCACAACGTGGTGGACAAGCAGCAGCTGAGGCTGAAAATCTTCTGGTGCAGACCAGGCATGTCCTTAGCTACTGAGGCCCTTTCTGACCTAAGCATGAGGAACCACATATAATCAAGTAGCTGAAAACATAGCACCAAGAAGAAGGGGTAATAAGGATTTTTTGCATTATACAGTCATAGTAAAAGAGCGAGTTCAGCGTCAGCTGGCAGGAAACCACAAGTCTGAGTCACGTGTTTCCACTTCAAATGTTTAGATACTGTGATTAATTGGGAGCCACATGTTTCATTGTTTAACATGCTTTGAAATAATGTCTTTTTGGTTTCAGTCTGATAGATGTTCTCTGCATTCATGGCTAAATGATCTATTCACAGCCATGATTTTTCTATTCTAGATGCCTGTCTGAAAGTCCTAACTATTTATCAGAGTAACTGCACCAAATGAAAGAGGCCACCAAATGAAAAAAAAATGAAAAATCAGTCAAATTAATACAAAGATTACATTTACTCTATTTGCACTTCTAAGAAAATACACAAGAGGTTGATGAAAATACTTGTTGTTTTGAAAATATGATCTCCTTTCAAAATATTATCTACTGGGTTTTCAAATGGTTTTCCTGTGCTCAAAACACATTAGATCTTTCAGCAAGAAGCTTTTGCTTTGACTGAATAACAAGTGTTTCCCTGGTTACTACATGGATACCAGATCTGGTTCCAACATGGAAGACAGGTATTAAATTACCAGAGGTAAATGTCTGATGTACTTAAAAGTGATGTTACATTTCCTAGGATGATCAAGGTATTTATAGCATCCAAAATAAAAGTATATTAACATAGTGAAAACCATACATTTCTTAATGACAAATCTACCAAGGCTTTAATTTAAGCAGTACTTAGTATGGGCAAAAGAAGGAACAAGGAGAATACTTTTTTTCCCACCTTTCTTTCAAATAACTCTCAAAAAGACCTCTAGGTTCTGAAATTTAAGGCTGGTCTGTAGAAGATTAACTGTAACTTAATTGCATGCAAACTGTATGTACTAGTGAAGTAGGAATGCAACCATGTCAAAACTCAGCATTAACATTCAATTTCACATAGAGTCACCATGAAGAACCAATTGGCGATACAATTCGCCTTTCCTTTATGGTATCACAAAAACCACAAAACATTATTAGGTGAAAACTTCACTAGCATATTAAACATATATTGCACACACACACATAAACACACACACACACACACACTTCAGCTCAAAATGTATCCTGAAAATATTCCAGATCTTCAATGCAATTTAATATAGACTTTTCAGATCTGCATAAGGGTATCTTTGTCAGCTAGACACAAATACCTGCAGATAGACACCAGTCCCCTCTCAAAATTCAAAAATCTAATATCCTTTGAAACTGAATGCTCTCTACTGATTTCCTCGATCTAGGGACCTCTTGTGAAGCAGTGCTATCCTGTTCTGTTAGAACAGAAACCCGTCAATCGTAGCCAGAACTGAACATGTAAAATGGGATTTTTGTGTCTCTGCAGAACAAGTAGCTCAACTTATTGCTCTAAGAACAGAAATCTTCCTGGGAAGCCTGTGTTAAGTGAAGCAAATCCAGCAGGACTCAAAAAGTAAAGCATGCTTATAGTTAGCAGCAAATTCTGTACAACTTATATGTCAACTAGTCCTCACTAATGGGCTCAACTCACGTAAGCTATGGCCACGCTTTTCACAGCAGCCTTTGCGGACTGTTCAAATATCCTGTCGGAAAAACAGCTGTTAAGCAAACAAATGGTGGGTTCCAACATGTTCCCACCTTTTTTTTCCCCCCTTTCTTTCAGCCCCTACGCTTCTCAACACCAATAAAACCAAAGGAACAACTTTTAAGAGATTATCTCAGAACATTTTCCTGCATGTCTATAAAGGCTGAATTCCTGCAGCTTCTACTGAAAAGCAAAGCATAATCGATGGCCACTTTCTATCTGGAACCAGCTTTCGATGGAACCAGTTCTTCTGGCAAGGAGGTTGACCCCTCCCAACCTCTCTGCTATCTTCCCTCTTAGGTGGCATAATCATTTTACACAGAAAATGCATTTTGTAAGCAAATTTACATCTTCAGCACCATCTACTTTACTAAATGACTTAACACTTTAAACTAAATGATTTTCTGTTTTTAACTAATCAACTGAAATTTTTGTTCTGAAACTGTATTCCTATTCTGAAATGAGCAGGTAAAGCTTAGTCAATTTCTTTTAACTACACATGGTCAGTATGCTCAAACGAGGCTTCATTCCCTACAGAACCTACCTCTGCTGCCCATTTTCTAAGGCACTCTCAGCTGCATTGCCATCAGCTTTATTCTATTATTTTTCTTCCTTTTTTTTCTTTTTTTTTTCGAGGTGGGTGGGTGTTAGAATAGTAAGATTAAAATCTTACTGAATAGATAGGTTTATTTAGTCAACATGTTTAGTCAACATGAAGCATTCGTGATTCAGTGGACCCTCTGCTGGCCCTAGCAACAGTTAAACATCCCATAATCATCATCTTTAATAACTACAGCTACACAATCACAAATTAAGGTCGCAACATTCTGCTTGCTCACTAATCATTTTATTTCATGTCCATATATTTATACAATTTTCAAGACAGAAATCACAAATATGTTCTAACTCAAGTCCAACTTTCTTTTTTTTTTAATTAAAAGCAAAATGCCAGTTAGCAAAACATGCCTAAAACTTGCCAAAAAAATATGAAATCAATGTCATGCACTAGAAAGATAACATAACATCCAAAAATACTTGAAAACTTAAGGAACTTCACTTAAGGTGAGCAGGCACATAAATAAAACTTAGAGTACAAAGTAACACAAGAATTTGCATCTGTGGAACTTTAGGACTTAAAGCTCCACAGAAAAATGAACACATAAAATGACTTTAAGTAATGAAATCATATATTTTTAATATAGTTGGAGTATTCAGCTTTCCTTATTTTTTCATAATACCATGACACAAAGGTAAACAGGAAAGAACAGTAAGGCCCATCATCATAGTACTAAAAAAATGAAACTCATTGATGCAATCCAAAATAGAAATTAGACAAGGAAATAAACTTCTATCATTCCTTCTCTAGACAGTAGCTCTAATCATGCCTGCTAGGGAAAACCTTAGTACTCACTTTAATGTTTGTGTTTCTTCAAAAAACAGAGTC
>NW_010577202.1:357978-376449 GCF_000705375.1 Tinamus guttatus | reverse complement strand
CTCCTGAATGACGTTATCAAATCCCATTCATGGGATTCCAAAAAGGCATTGGGTCTCTGCAGCACAAGGACAAAAGCAAAGAGTGCAGAAGGAAAGGGGGAGGATTTCACTGGGTCCTGCTTGGTCTTTCTTGCACTGCAGCATCGCCAGCAGTGACTCCCACTTGTGCACAATACGGAGGAGATGGCACCAACCGCCCCAGCAATCAGGAGAGCCTGTTCACTGTTTCTTCTCCTAACCAAAGAATTCTTTATAAAAAAAGAAGCAAGAAGTTTTCTCACCACAGGATACCTAAAAAAGGCATCTTCAACATTGTGGTAACAACATTTTTCACACTGACTACTTAAATGGCAGTAAACAGGCCAGCTGTCCCCTGCGCCCTTATCCTAAGGGAGTAATAAACTGTTAAGAGAAGAGTAGCTGCTAGCTGGAGCCATCCTCCAACCTCCCCCAAGTGCCTTTTCATTGGATGCTAAAACCAAAGCACAGGTAAGACATACATAAGCTTCCTACATCAGTTAGAGCCAACCAAACCTACACAAGCAAGTAGTACTAGGGCCCCTCAACCATGTTAGCAAGCTTAAGAACATGCTGCCCATGTATTTGGACTCCCTTTCCAGCCAAGCAGCATGAGCATGTGGAACACTCTCCATACTACTGAAGATATCTGAACCAACTGATACAAACTTCTTGGGCAGAAATGCAAAAACTGATCCATTCCTTATTCAGGTCTTACACTTTAAATATCTACTAAACTCTCTCTGATTTTTGGTAACTGTATTTCTACATATCTATCTTGAACAACTAGGAAATAAAGGGGAACCACAGGCAATGGAGCACTTCAAAATGAATCCCCTTTGTCTGTCAAGAAATTTCATTAAAAAAAAATCACTTCGCACAGAATAGAACAAGAGAGGTCTATTTCTTTTTAGCAGCCAGTAAACATTCTGATAACCTTTTCCTGCTGGGCATAATATCTGCGTGTACAACTTCCCTAGATCCTGAACTCTGGTTTGATCCTATTGACTTTCATGAAGTCAATGGGGCACTTACTAACTTCACTAGGAGCAGAGCTGCCAAAGCATGTTTTCAGAAGTAAAAATCCCAAAATCAATTTACTGCTAAATAGAAAAAAGTAAGTTAGTACAAAAATTATCAACCATTGAACTGTAAACAATCCTGCAGGAGATCTACATTATATCATCTCCCTCAAACCACTAAAGAGTTCTGACTTCCAAAGACAGTCCTTGGACTGATACCAAAATTGGCTTGTTGATTGTACTATTCATACATGAAAACAGAATTAGAACCAAAAGGATTTTATAGAAAGCAGAGTTAGAGAATACATTTTTCACATCCATTTAACACTGACTTGCCACAAGAGCATAATTGCAAACGAAAATTTAATTTACCTATAACTACATCATGGCCATCAACCAAGCCTGCAGAGAACAGCTCCTGAGAAACGCCATCTGCCGTGTCTGTCCAAAAGGTGGAATGAATAAGTATAAGAGCCCACAAAAACAACAAAAAACATCAATCACCCAATGCAATTTAACAAAAATATATTTTAGTTCCCAAACTCCCATGGAGACAGGCTTGAAAGCAAAATTATTTTTCATTAGCAAGAAGAAAAAAAAAAAAAAAAGAAGAGCACCACAATTTTCCAAGATAATTAAGGTAATTATTTTAACATCTTCTGCAGAAGAAAATGCATGAGGAGATAATTTGATTCACTACAAGCCCCACATTGCCCATTCCTGGACACTTGTGTTTCTCCTTCGTTGCCCAGTGAGCTACCCCACTCAGGACACAGCTTTGGAAGCTTCACAACCACAAAAATAAATTTTGTGAGGGTATTACTGTCACTCTCTTGCAAAACAGAGAGAAAAAGAGATAGATACTCTCTGGTTTCTCCATTGCACTATTTATCTAGAGAAAGAGCAGTGCTATAATCACACTGTAATCACAGCACTGCTCTGTCTCTAGATAATGGGTTTTCTTGCCTGTTATTATTGGGTCAGAGGAGTTGCACAAGCAGTAATTACTTTCCTTGTGCTTTAGTTTCAAAATACCTTTTGCATATTGTGACTCAGGAGACTCCGAGCTGTGGGATGGACATCAATCGCTGTGTCTGAGTAGGTTAATTCCAAACCCTGTGCCTGGCATTTGCTTCTGGCTAAAGAGCAGCTCCACTTGTGCAGAAACAGGCAGGGCAAGGACGGCGCGCCAGCCCTAGCTGCAGCTTCTGAAGAGCAGAAGCCCGAGCTTTGGGCTGGCTGTCCCTGTGATCGACTAACAGGAACACAAGACCTTGGCGTTTTCTATTCAGAATTCACTATTTTTGACCACATAAGAATTCTTGTATGGCTTATGTAACTGTTTACAGAGGATTTAAGTAATTCTTTCCAAAAGTGACTAAAGTAGGGGACTCTGTGGCCAGCTAAATTAAAGATTTTTAGTAGTTATTTCCCATTTGAAAAATCAATGAGACAAGGAGGTACACAACAGAGAATATATACATGCACAGAACCGCTGCATGTGATTTTATGACTTACAGGTTTTTTCCCCTTTGCCAAACTGGACTCATTTTTAGACAGAAGCTCTTTGGGTGTTACTCTAAACATAATAAATATTGACTACTGTGAAATGCACAATGTGGTTATGGTTCCAATCACTGCTATGATGCCTTTTACTAAACACATCCTTCTCATGCGCATTTTATCCAATCAGTAGCTGTTTGTTTTTTGATTTTGTTTGTCTTTTTTCAAATAAAGTTTTATGACTACTTAAAACTCAGCACTGGTAGACCAATACAGATCTACAACTCAGCAGCAGAGTCTTAAGGTTTTATTTCTGGTCAGTTCAGAATTTATTTCTGGTGATGACTTAGAAATACAACACATCTTCCACTCAGAAACAGCATTTGGAAAACAGTGCACTCTTCATACTTGTGAACATAATATTTTTTCTTACAGGGGCAAAGCAATTCCCCATCAGCACATACACCTTTATGGCTACTACATTCCATTTTCCGTGACATTTTCCAAATATCAAAATGTAGTTGTAAACGTCACTATTCAAGCTCTTATATACCATAGAAACATTGGAGCAAAACGTAGTCTTTATTGATAGACATAAAATCTTCTAATATATAGTGTACATTATGGCTACTTGCCACTAGAATTTCTATGCATCTACTATTTTTGTTTAAGCACAATATAAAGCTCTGCATAGTAGGAAAGAGTTTAGAATGGTAATTTATACTACCCACAAGCAGTAGCCAATTTCTGAAAAACCTTTTTGAGCAATATGAGAATAATTTCAAACAAAGCAGCCTTACCTCTGCCTGGAGTAAACTCAAACCGTATGTCATTAAGTTCTTTTCTGGAGTTCCTGAAAAACATTCAGGGTATACATTAAAATGTAATAAACTCATTCAGATGAGGTATATTCATCTTCATAGAGAAATTACTTTTAAATATATAAGGAATACTTTACAATTTAATGTTGCAATATTGCCCCAACTGGAAGACATGTACGTTAAGACATAAAAAAGAGTAAAAGCCAAAGGAATTTAAATTCTGCCCATATCAGAGCAGTCTGTTTTGTGAGAATTATAAAATTATGACTCCTCATCTAACTCTTCATCTGACTCCTCCCACCACGGTGGCACAATTTATTTTACAGATTATGCCTTTACTGTTAAAACTGTAGTCCTCACATATGTGAAAATTCCAAACACTAAGATTGTTCTGTGGAACCCAGGTCTCTTTTACAATGTTAAGTTTTCAGTATCATAGAATCATAGAACCGTTAAGGTTGGAAGGGACCTCTAGAGATCATTTAATCCAGCCCTGCTGCACACGCAGGGTCACCTAGAGCACATGGCACAGGACTGCGTCCAAGCGGGTTTTGAAGATCTCCAGAGAAGGAGACTCCACCCTCATTGTTAAGAAATTTTTCCTTAAGTTCCTATGGAACTTTTGATATATTCCACGAAGAAAATTTTTCTGGAATCTCAACTAGTAATGAATAAAAAGCAAACAGACAAAAGGAAGAAAAAAAAAAGCCAGCAAATCTCTGATGTATGGGTTGTTTGCTCTCTTAAAAATCAGATCACACTATCAGAAGATGTGGAAGATTAGTTCCTAGTTTTTTCTTCTTTATTTTTTAATATAATGTGAAATTACACAAAGTATCATGATTAGTACACAAGGGCACAAAGATAACGAAAACAATCTGTTGAAAATACAGTAAAGAGAAAAGCATGGCTGTTTCAGCAGGGTGGTACCTTGCTGTCCAAAGAGCACAGTCCATCATACAGTAAGTTTACAGTCCAAGGATACTTGTTTGCTTCTTAAGTGCAACATACACAGTGGGGTGGAGAATTAATCACAGATTATGTCTGGATAACTCAGTGAAGTTTAATATACACATGCTCATACATACATAGACCATACATTCCCTAAAGGTAGTAGGAGGAGAAGTCTGTTGCCCCTTAGAAGCCAGCCCCTGGGCGCCAGCCCGCAGAGCGGCCCCACGGCCGCGGGGAGCAGAGGGGCACCCTCCTCGCCAGCCTCCCGCCTGCTCCCGGGCCACGGCCGCAGCCGGCAGTGACTCGCACGCGCTTCGGAAGATGCTCCTTGAAAAGGGGCACTGAACGCTCAGCTTAAGCTCAGTCACAAAATGGGTAATTTTGAAGCAGGAAATGCTTCTGGCAAATCAGTAACTTGCATATGACAGCCAGACCACTACTGGTATCTCCACATGAGGTCAGGCAGGTCAGGCAACAATTGCTGTAAATCTCTTCCCTGACATTGTGTGGAAAGATCCCCAGTTATTTTGACACACATACACACAAGCAGAGCCTGTTTATATAAGGCAGACTAGCCAATTTTTTTGCACTTCTCACTTAAAGGATTAACGTGTAACTGACAGTCATTATGTTTAATAATAAAACCACATGCACTGCAGAGCATACTTGAAAGCTGGCCTAAGACAAAACAGAAGAAATAACAGTCTCATTTTCTTGTGATAATTATTCAGTTCCTACCTCCAGAGGATAAATACAGCACTGGCAATAACCACTTCTCTGCAGTATGAACTTTATTCCCAAGCAAGTAGACTAGAGCAACTCCACTGCACATACAGTACATGACACATACTCCATGCGCACATACTCCATGACAGTATTTTGGGGGAAATAGTGGAAACGCTTAAGCTTCAAAATACTTGGATAACTTACAGGATAAAACAAAAATCTTCTGATAAATATTTTTCTTTTCATCTCCAGAAGACACTCTGCCATATACTTAAAATATTTCCTTCCTGTTTACCACTGAAGAGTGCTCCAGCCAACTTAAGATATGGTACAAACGTAACACACTTAAACATCTTTAATTCTTTTACAATTCCTTTACAACGTCATACTGTGCTGCAGAACCTCCACTCCTTGCACCTTTCCAACTTCAGTTTTAGTTGATCGTGTCTACCATCAATAAAACAGCTTCTTTGCAAACTAGATGTCCATCTCGTTTGTGGAACGGGCAAGCAGACTGAGCCTAGGCACGAACCTAATTGCTGTAGCACACACTTTCCAGTGAATATCTCTGGCCACTTGAAAAACTAAGAGCAACTGAATGTGCTTTGCGGTCCATTAGTCGTCTTTTCCTCAGCAAGCTAGCTGTAAGCAAGCTCATATTAAAGTGTTACCAGGTCATGAAATCTTACTGTGGGAAAACTAAATCCAACAGCCAGGCACACTCAGATGTGACTCAAAACTATCATCACTTGCTAAAAACATGCAAAAAATACTGCACAATTGAAAACTCAACAACTCTTAGGAAAGCAGAATGACTTGCAAAACAGATAAAAGCAAGAGAGGAAACACTAAAATGAGCTATGCCATAAGTACAGTTTAAATTGAAAATTCCTCTTTTCCTGAATAAACAGAACGCTTTATATCTGAAAAGGTTTCAGGTTCCCCAAAGCCCACCCCAGAAAAACTACGGGAGTTAAAGATGATCAGTGCAAAAAGGCAGACAATGCAGCTAGCCAGGCCACATCTATCGAACTCACTAACTTCCGTTACAGAAATCAGCTGTCATTAACTGCAGCACTACACTAAGTCTAGTTTTATTCAACAGAGAATTGGTATGAACCACACTTCTCTTGATTTTTCTCCCTAAAAAGGCTTGGTTAGCTTTTTGACAAAAAGGAAAAAAAACCAAAAAAGCCACATATGACTCATCTCTGAGATTGCTTTAGATAAATCACTTCCTTTTGCTAAAATTTATTTTATGTAAGAAACTTATTAAAAATGCTGTTCTCTAAAATGGAAAAATTATTACTCTTCCCAAACAAGGTATGTTTTGACTGAATGTGGGAAGCAGATCCCATTTTCCACATACACTTTTGAAAGAAGCAGATCATGAGAATAAATTCTTTATCTCACACCTTTGCAGAGGTAAACCAACAAGTTTTGTCTTATTAACAGCTCTACACTAACTGCTCCAGCCTGCACACTTTTTTTTCTTTTCTGCATATATGGAAACAGAATCAAACACTAACAACAGTTAAGGAAAAATTCTGTATATTTATCACTCTTATAGCTATCTTAATTACAAACTAACATATTAAGCCCTTAGATGATGTCTTTTCACAGAGTTTCCATAAGTAGAACGGATACTGTATATGAAGGCACTAACTATGAAATCTGGCAAATATTACCACTTTCTAATAGACTGATACAGTTTTGTGGAAGACCAGCTGCTCCTGATACCGACTCAACTAGGATAAAAATGGGATGCGTTTTACTTGGTTTTCAAATTGCAATATTTCCCAAATAGAAAATTGAGTTAATTCTGATTATTAAAGTGAGGGTAAAATCTTAGAAAATGTTATAGGTATTCAGCTGTCGAGCCTTGCTATTTGAAATTGCTGCTGCTGCTGAACAATTTTGAACTTAGGATGCTGCTGTTTTCCCTTTAATTGTACATCACTATTCAGGAAAGCAAAACAAATGATGTTTGGCAAGATTAATTTGCTAGCTGGCTGCAAGTGCTTTTGCTTATGGTTCCATTACCTTAGAGACATTTATTGATTTCTATAAATTATTTATTCCATTACTTATTCCACCAAACAGAAGAGGCACTTGATTTCCCCCATGAAAGCTCCTTACACTCTTCTCCAGTCTTCACATACTTTTGTGGCTCTAGCTAGTACCAATGCTACTGCAAATTAGCTGGCCACACATCAGTTTGATACACTTGCCTGAAAATTGTTTGCACCCGTCAATCTATTTATAGGTAGATTTTCCAGGTATCTCTTTTTTTTTTTTTTTCTTCATTTAAGTTCTCTGTTTATTTGCATCCATTACCCTCTTATCATGCAGCAGCACACACAGACTATTTTAGCAAGACAGAAATAGGATTTGAAGAAAAGCACTTTAAAAGCTTAGTGATTAGTAATTTTATCTTCTTCATCATTTCTTAATGGTTCCTAGTTTCTCTAATGCATTTGTGAAAAAACAGTTATTTCTATTTAAAAATGCAAGCTCAGACCATTTTGCCAGCTCTTAAAATACCTTTTCTGTATTTGCTTTTGGCTCAAAGTCATTACAGACTCACATACCTTAATTGCCATGGATATAGATATCCCATCTACTTTCAAAGCAGTAAATTTTAAACAAGTCTGTGCATTTTAGCACATTCTGATTGATTCATTTCCTGGCGGTTTCTTTTCATCATGTAGACACCTCCAACAGGTCAAATACTACTATACTGCTTTAAACAAGAGTGACAGCTCAACACAAATCATAGTAAGACATTTTGGCAGACATCTACTTTGCAAAGTAATTGCAAAACTTTAAGCTTTACACTTTATGGAAACATTTTTTCTAAAACTTCATTATGATAGCGTTCTCATCAGCATCGCCTGATGTGCCCATTAAGATTGTGAAATTTCCTTTCGAATGTTCCAGGAAATTATGCTTCCTCGCAGGGAGGAGAAAAACAAACAACAAGACAAGTGTCAATTACATGAGTTAATCCTCCACTCCCAAACTGAGACCATCCTGCCCTTGGGTGATGACACCAAAGCTTGAAAAGACGCCCACCCCATGCTGAAGGAAATAAGCTGCAGAATATCACTAGGATTTCCAAAAACAAGGAGTAGAGAGTAAGCAGTTTGAGCAGCTGTATGATTCTGTTAAAAAGATCCTAAGACATGAACAGAGATCTAAGGCATCCACACTTAAAGAAAAACTTGCAGATAATTATCTAATGATAGTTTAATTCCCACTATAGTCAATTAGCTGTGCTCGGCACACTTGGTAAAAGATCTACATGGCTGAGCTGCCACTTAGGTGGTGAGAGTAAAGCAGAAAATCACGTTTGTGTAATGACGCAACTGCAAATTTCAGACATTAAACAGAAATATTTCGTTTGTTCTGGAATGTAAAATCTCTCTCATGTAAGTAAGGCTGTAAAAGTTAAGATTCAAGAAAAGTTGGATTGCTCAGCATTAAAATTATGGTCTAAATCATGGTGGAGTAGCTAGATTATCAAGCAGCAGATTTTCATTTTTGTTTAGTACTTCATTCTTTCCCAAAATTTATCCACCAATGGGGTATCCATCAGCTGTTATTTCCAGCATCTTCCAAACAGAAGCAGGCTCTTCAAACACTGGAGAGCCTGTATTGCTAGGCTACGAGTGAATACTCTTCCTTCAAAAAAAAAAAAAAACAGTTAAAAAAAAATGTGTGGGGAGCCAATGGGTGGAGGAAGGAAGGGAAGGAGGGTATGTGAGGAGCAGAACATGAAGTTTTGTTTTACGTGATTTGCTGAATATTCTCTATCTACCAGGAGCTCTAGCTGCTCAGTTAACACAAGTGTTTAAGAAATACTGATATACAGAAATGAGTGCCCTAGCACAGGCAGGCAGCAACAGAACTGTAATCAACACAGCTGGCTTGTGAAACAGTGCTGAGCAGCTACGCTTTGCATGGAAACTGCATCCCTGATGGCTTTTGGTTAGTTGCAGCAGAAGCAAGACTCCACGTTGGTCATGATTTTCTTTTGGGAGGAGGAGCCAGAAGGCACAAGCCAGAGGTGCTCCCGTCACCTCCCGTCCCATCGCTGTGCCCTGCACACTGGAAGCGCTGGCTGGACTGTGCTAGAGGCACTGCAGGTACCACGTGCCCAAGCACAGTCACTCACTGCTGCTGGCATTTCACAAATACACTCCCTTGCCCGAAGCTTGAATTTTTCCTTAATCAAATACTGCTATTGAATCCATCCACTTAATTAGCATATCCAGTATTCAGGTTATCCAGGCCAAACAAGGCCTGGGACTATTATCCCAGAAGTAGAAGTAGAGCATGCTCTCCTGGAGCAGTGAGTATGTAACTCTTATATTATAGCCCTCTTCCTTCCCACCCAACCTTTCTTCTAACAGAGTCTGACAAACAGTGTGACAAAAGGTTCAAGGCACATTATACCTTCTTTTTGATTTATTTTTCCGTGTATTTGGTGTGATTAAAAAAAAATGCTTTTCTTCTTCAATCCTCTCTCAAGTCCCAATTGAATAGAGAGGGCACTACCAGACAAGGAAGTGAAAACCAGAGGTTACACTTCAGGCAGTCAATAAAAGACACTCTGACCAGGCAGGAGTCCCAAGTTTGCGCATGCAGCAAGATAGTTAGGAGGCCTGAGCCATTGCTCCTTTTAAAGACAGGTCACCCAGCAAAAGAAAGGCTTCACGGCACATTCTGCAACTGAAGAGCATCGAGCGGTGTCATGACCCTATTAAACAAACAAGCAAGGAAGTATTTTTGGGAGAGTCAGCAGTGCATCTACTTCGTCTGTTTGTGAGATCATGACTAATTATAGTTCAACAAAACTTCACGGAGAAATACAACTGACCTCAAGAAAATATAATATTAAGTCTTCATTCCCAAAAAATCAAAAGGTCCTGGAGAGCCAGTTTTGTAGCCCCCTAACAACACTAGAATGTGTATTCCTCTCTGGAACTACTGATTAATTAGCCTTAAACTAAAACTGTAGAAACTTTTTGCTAAGAATGAAAACTAAAAAGTATCAATCAGCAACCCATCTTTCACCTGCCCATACCCCTTAAGCTCTATTCCCACCGGAACAAAATTTCCTCGCTATGACACTAGCCAAGTCTGAGACTTTAACAACCCCCTCTCCCCAAAAAAAGACACTGAAAATAAACATCACACTTTTACAAAACTTCATCTCAGAGATGTTCCTCTCTTCTTATATTTGACCTGCATTTAAACTACCATTGAAATAAACTACATTAGAATGTAGAAGAGCCAGCATAGCTTAAGAAATAGGACTAAATATGGTATTTGCAGTGAGGTATATATGCAGGTATACCATAAATAGAGATATTTCCTCACTGCAGTTGCTGTTGTAATAAAAAAGAGAGGCACTTAAGAGATCTCCTCATTTACACTGCAGGGAAACTAGACGTTCAGATCAAGATCGTGCTGACAGTAATAAGGGATGGCTATGCTATATATACAACAGCATGATCCATCCCATCTTCTTTCTACATCTCTGGGCAAGCACTTTCTGTGTATAATATGAGAAACACAACCAAGTTAAAATATTTTTTTTTTAAAAAAATATTTTTTCCTTTATTTTCTTACTTGTTACTCCAGGGTTTCTAGTCTCCTTCATTTCCACAGTAATTTGTCACTCCTTTCTCAATTCCACATGCTTAGGGCTTAATGTACTAGTTGAGCACAGTTCCCTTTGCAGCCTAGCTCACATAGGTGGTTATCCCACATACATGCTAGATTTCCAGTCACTCCCCTATATTATATATGGAGAAAACTGATCAGAGCAGCACTGAAAGAGAAGACAATGTACTATTTCCATTCCACAAGGACTACTATGAGTTTACTTTTCCAAAGGACAACAATTTATTCATACATTTTTTAGTAAAAGTTACTTTGTAGTATGATACAGAGTTTGATTCCATGAAAATTATGGTAAAGTGATGAAATACCCCTTCATAAATATTATCTATTAAAAATGTCAACTGAAAGCACACTGAAGATACAGGTCACAGAATCACAGAATCACAGAGTGCTTAAGGTTGGAAGGGACCTCTAGAGATCATCTAGTCCAGGTCATACATGTTCCTAATCTCTGTTTTTAGAAATTAATACTTTTTGTTTCAATCTTTTTTTCCAGAGCACAGCTAATCTATGTAAATCAACAGAAAGTGAAAACTGACATTTTTTTTCCCTTGCCTTGCAGCTTTCTTACTCTGCAAATGTGGGAATTTATCCAGCCAGCCAGAACAAGGACTCCCCTACCCCTGCAAGGCTACACTGCCCCTCAACACACTTTTTTTTTTCCTCCCTATTTTTAAGGTCGAGATACCACCCAGCAGAAGAGTAGCCAAAGCATCAATAAAAGGAAATCCCTTACTAAAGTACTTTACCAAATGAGAACCCTGAAGCTATAATGGGATCACATAAACACAAAGGAAGAGATCATTTCCTGTAAAGAAGCAACAGTCTCCAGAGAATTCACCGTGTGTTTATGCAAATCCTTTTCTCTTTCACACTTCCTTGCTTCGCTCTCATTACTAGTCAATATGCCACCTCCTCAACTACTCATTACCATCAGGAGCAGACCATGTCTATTCGGCAGCACATCATGCCTTGTGAAGAGGGATGAATCTTGTCAACATATTTTTAATGACTTCAGGTCAACCTAGATTAAATGGAAGGGCGTTTGTTAACTTTTCACAGCAGGAAAACAGATGCTTAAAGTCAGTCCTGCTTACAGATTGCTATCACCTAGAATGGGGATGCAGCCTCTATGTATTAGTAAAATACTGCCTGAAATATAAAGCTCTTCAAAGGCCATTAAAACTCTGTCATGTACATCAGTGGTTTTGGAAAAACTCCCATGGGTGTAAACAACTTGCTCCTGTCCACAGACATTACTGAAGGGATGAAATATGATTTGTCTATGAGGGCTCAAGAATAAGTTGCAATACTGAAGAGTTAACATACAAGACACCACCACTACACCAAGCACAAGGCCCAGCTCAGTTTCTTGTTCTCCTACCTAGTCAGGATTTTTTTTAATTGTATGAATTTGGGGGATTTTATAATGTTGAGAGAAAGAAAAGTAAAACTAAGATAGATATCCACTAAATGTGACATTAATTTATTTTAGAAAGTTTTCCAGAAGTACAGACTAAGAGAGGCCTATTCATTCTATAACATTCTTATATATTTCTATTTGGCAGCATGGTTAAAATAGCATTTAATAAGCTGCTCTTATATAAACAGCAAGTACCTGAAATGAAGCAATACACCTATTAAACACCAGATTTCACGAGGCAACAATCATACTGAGATACAACAACCAAATAATGTTTTCAGGGGTGAAAAACGAGAGTGAAAAACACTATTATTTGGCTATCAGTTGAAGAAATTAGGCTACAATCATTTATTAAAGATTTCCCTTGCCATCTACCATACAGAAAAAGCAAGTGTACATTACAGATAACAGTCAGCAAGGAAACTGTTCTGGTTACAATTAAACTGGCTAATAACATTGTTTGTGGCTCCAATTAAGAGGCAGCCAACAGCTTCTCAGGTAAAAGAGAACTTTATGACAGTCCTGCCCAGAGCTGACCTGTCCCTATATCATTATTTATTTTTAAGACTTAAAAGAAATTGAAATGCAATTAACTTTGGAAGACTGGATGGAATATGACAGTAAAACTAAGTCAAACAGGAAACTCTCGAATAGACTTTTTCTTTTTGACTTCTTTCCTGGTCATGACTTCCTCATTTCTTTGCGTAGGTTTGGAAGTTCAAACTTCACTTAGTGAAAGAGCACTGTGTCCTATTTGTGGTGAAAAACAGCAGTATTCACTTGCATCATCTCTTTGAAGCTCACACTAGCTCCCTTAGTTAATGGAGAGTGAACATAAACAACATAGCCAAAGAGCTATCACTTTCCTTGATGCACAGAAGCCAACACTAAATATAAGTTTTCTCCTAAAATGATTTCCAAATTAGCACAAAAGTTAAAAAGAATTAAAAATTTAAAAGTATTGATGGCTTTTACAAATTCATTAGTGCTTAACATACGGTGGGTACAATGCAGCATGCAGTTACACTGAGAATGTATTAAGATTGTAAAATCTCAATATTTGGTCAAAACCACAAGAGATCTAAAACAGGCTCTTACTTGAAAAGACCTGGAGTTATCTATAAATGATATCTGATAATATTAATAAACAACCACGCTGTCATGGCAGCATTTCAAAGAGAGGAAAACTTCCATGCACATAATATTTTGATTTTGCTAACTATTCCAGCACACACTGTGATTGTGGATAGCTTTTTTTTCTTCTCCCTCACTGATCTTGAAGAGTCCCTCAAGAAGAGTAAGAAGCATTCCAGTAGGGCAAAAATTCTGAGTTTTATTTCAAAAATATTCAAAGATTTCCTCTAGTTTCCCAGCCCCAAGGCCTTCTTCCTTGGGAGTAGTTTTACACTAAATAGGCTTCATCAGCCATGCCTGCTCAGGTTATTAACTTCTTGTCCCAGATGTCTCAGTGCACCTTTTGTCACAGTTTCCAGGCTCCACAACAGCAGTGATGCCACAATTACTTGGTGGAGCAAAAGAGGATGAATGAAATGAGCTAACTTAAAATTTTACCTCCCCAAAATATCAAAAATTACAAACCAACAAACCCAAAATTATTTTACAGTGACTCAGTACAGTCTCAGAAACACTCATATTGGTACAGTGGAAAGACATTGAATTTGCAGTATTATGCAGTAACAAGTAACCCAAATGGACACTACTACTCAGCTGCTTTCATCCCAGTCAAATGTAACTTATCAGCACACTCAGAGGCAGCTCTAAGGCAGGTGGAGGAAGCAGTACAGCCTCTCAAGCACTGCAATGCATTTAAAATTATTAGAAAATTATCCAATTAGAATTAAATATTATATTATCAAAATGCTAGCCATATTACAGTTAACCATTAATATACATGCACATTCATGATGTAAATAAATTTAACAACTTTCAGGAGCAGACTCTGAGTTTTGAGCTATATACAACCAAGGGAAACTACTTTTAGCTTAGAGGTGAACTCCAGCTGTCAGACTATTTCGTTTTCGTTCTGTTTAGCATTAAGGAGGGGTTTGTTCAAACTTGAAACTAAAAAGTGTGCTTCACTTTCTTGTCTAGAGACATTATTTGCCTGAACTACTTTAAGTTTCTGGTTCACTACCAGGTGCGGTCTGGTCCTAAAAACCCAAGTGAGAAGAAAACTCATTCAAACTAGAGAGGCTGATTGGAAGCTTCTTTTCCTTTTGCAAATAATAAAAGTCAGAATAGAATAAATAACGCTATTTTAAAATTGAAGCATCTGCTGCACCTCTATATGCTCTTAAGTGTCTGTACAATTTACAGACACAGCTATGCAGGCTGAACACCCAACTCCCTGCCTTGTAACTGTTTAGACATCCAAATCTCAATAACCTAAATTTAATAATCAGAAATAATATATCGATTCACTGGCTCAATAATGATCTATTTTAAGTACAAAACTTGTTTTGATAAACAAATACACCAGTTCTCTATGAAATAAATGATGGTGTAACAATTGCATTCAAGATTGTTTTACTTTGCTAATTAAAACAAATCTAAAAATGTTTAATTCATTTTTCAATAAAAATACAGCTTGCTATAAAAATATCTTTAAATAGTGAACAAGAAATGCATAATTTACCACTCCTGAAGATCAAACTTTAAAAAAAAAAAATAATCGAGGTACAAATGGAAAACAGGATTAGAATCAATAGTTTAATCAAGGCTTCCTGCTTACTGATTTCAATCATGATTTAATCATGATTAAACAGGTTATTTACATCAAGCCTTCATGCTGTGAAAACAAATTTCAATTCAGTAACCATGTCCCCACAGTTCCAGAGGTGATGGCAAAATATAACACAAGACAGCACTCAATATTGTACTCACGCATACATTTGATTTCAAGAATTCTACAAATGCTTTATCTTATGATACTTGTTATTGGATCAATTCTTGTCCTATAGAGAACCTCTGTTATTTTCCAGTCATAAACCTACGGCACAGCTAGGAGCTTGTTTGTAAAAACTGCCATTCAATACACCTGAGAACAAAAGCCACTCTAAAAAGCAAAAATAATGAGAAATACCTGCACCTGGTGGAGGGTACACATCAACCCCAAATCTTTCAAAATGGAGTGGATTAAAAAAGATTTTAAAGATACAAAGAAAACCCCAAGAAACTGTGTCACCAAAAAAATAAAATAAAATAAAATAGATAAGACATAATTCCTGCATGATGCTACCGTGTCAATTATCAAGTTCAAACAGCATCTCCTCCAGGGGCGAGGTTCCACATGGGGTTGTTTACGTTTTTTTTTTGTTTGCTTGTTTGTTTTTCCTCTCCTAAAATCTATACCTTACAACAACAACATGAGAAGAGCTCTTCTGGGTAGCTCTAGCCAAGTATCCTATATCTGACAGTAGACTTCGCAGATGCCTAAAAAAGGAGATAAAAGTGGGACTCAGAGACGCTTCCTGCAATATTGTTCCAGCTATGAACCATTTGCGGTTCAGAAACTACCCCAGTTCGATTTGGTTTCTAAACATTTTCCTGGTTTCAAAACTAGCATCAGACAGTTGTATTTCACTCATCCAGTTCCTGCATTAAGACAATGATTAATCAAGCCCTGCTCCCAAATTTTGCACTCTCTTGTTTTATACATCATGGATTTGTATACTGCTCAGCTCTGGAGTTAGGCCATTCCATAGATCCATAGATCCTTGCTGCTCTGAAATTGAAATTAGGAGTGACAGGTAAGAAGTGAAACATATCACACACAGCATGAAAAACAAGGGAAAAAACACAGATATCTACAAGTTATGTGAATGCATACAGCTATATACAACTATATTTCCTGGTTTGCCCCTTATTCTGTTCCTAATACTGCCTAGCTTTCTACTCGCCTGTTCTGACTTCTGCTGAACAATGTACAAAGGCTTTCCTGCACCAAATCCATCATCTTGCTCCCGGGTGGTAATAATCTGCCCATCACTCTGCACACTAAGTTGTCTACGCATGCACACCTAACTTCACCTCTATTCATTGCTAGCAGATTGGATTTAAAAAAAAAAAAAGCCAAGAAAATTGCATATCCCTGTGACATGCTAATATGGTTTAAGCAAACGTGAACACTGTGCCTGTAATAGCTTGACTTTTTTCCACCCCATGTCTTCTTTGGTGTCTTTACATGTACTTAATTTTATAAGAAAAAAGGTCAAAGAACAGACCTGCATTAGCACTGTAGCTTCAGCTCAAACTACTGGCTGAGGTTTTATCACCTCTGTTTTGGCAAGTGGAGGCAATCATATTTCACTTGGTCCTAACGACTCTCCTGTTATAGTCTGGCATAACCAGCTGCCAGCTACTAGCTTCTCCAGGGACTTGTTATTCTTAAATGTATCTGTCTTTCAGGCTCCTGAAAAGTTATATTCCTCAGAAAGTACCAAATGACACAGTAACAAAATGTGCTAAACCAGCTGAAGAATTATCTGAGTAAATATTTTTGTAGAACAAAACAAAACAAAAAAAGACATAACACACACTTATGTCCCCAAATAAGATGGAACATCAAAGTGCTGTTATATATATATAGGTGCGAGAATTTCTCTACAAATTATTTTAAGTGAGATCCATATTTATATACCTGAAGAACCCTACCTGCAAGTACACCGAGTAAAAAATTTCCATTTGCCCCTTTTGTTCTTCCACAGGCTTAATTCATCTCGTGCACATGAGCTGTATTGCCTGAGGTGCTGGGACATTCCAAATTACAGTCAGTAAATTACCTTTCTGTCCTGGGAGCTAATTTAACCATCTTAGATTGCTTCAGATAATTTGCAATTCTTAACTATTACCCATTAAGAAGTCTCACAATTTAACATGAAACACCTCTACTATAAATCTAAACAGCTAAACCCTCAGACAGTGACCTCCCTATCTGCACCTGTAACAACTTCGTAGTTAACCTGGAAATTTCAAATGGAAGTGGTTATTTCCTCCCTTTCCTCCCTGGTGGAGGATCAAATCACAGAGCGCTGCCTTAAGGCAACCTGTCTTTGCAGAGTTCCCGCTATCATCCTCTGCTGAGAGGCAGCACACAGCCTGATGAGACAGAATAATTTGGATTACAGATTTCATTCCTCCCCACCTCCAAATTATTCTTTTATTGTTAAGTAGATAATAAAGAAGTAGCGACATGTCAACAAGACAGTTTGTACAGTTGGAGTCATAGTTATCTTCCATAGCATCAGACTGGCAACAACTACTCTGAGAACCTGTTTTTTTTTCCAGATGACAAAATTCAAACACAGTCTCTTAATTAAGATTTGAGCTTTAAAAATACTAATGGTCTGTATTTAAAGTATTTAATACCAGAGCCTTTCACAAGCTTTGCCCAGAATTACCTCAGACACTGCTGCTAATTTCACTTCTGGGGAAGAATACTCCAAGATACAGCAGTCCAAAAGGCAGAAAATGAATTGGAAAATGCTGTCTTCAACTAAAGAGGCAACTGAGACTGCAGCTGGTCAGACTGTAGTTCCTAAAGTTGATTTAGGCCACCTGCACTCAGACTGTAGAGAATATTTTTAGAAGTTAGTCCCATTGAGAAGACTATTTTCTAAAATAAAATGGTATTAAATACAAGGCAAAGGTAGAAAAAAAAAAAAAAAAAAAAACAGATACCCAAGTTGGAAGCTATCCAAACTAGCAGTTAAACACCCGCTCTCCAGAAAGAGTGCCATGGGATTCTTTAAAGGTTGTTATTTCAGCATGTGAATGCTGCCTCATCCACAACATGGCATTTCTGTTAAACAGAGCTGGGGCTAATTTGGCATTGCTGGCTCAGTTACTGATCCAGCCCAATCCCACTTTGTGTGGGGAAAACAACATGACTTGGCTAGCCAGTAACAGCCTTATTGAAATGCATTGATTCTTCTGCCCGAATTCCTCATTTGAGATGTTCATTTTTTATTTTTTATTATGCACTATTAACTTTCCTTGGAACAGTTTTGCATTATTTTTCCACAGTGTTATCTTCTAAGAGCCGTTTTGTTTTGTTCTAACAACATGATTTGAAAAGAAAGGAAAAAAAACCCATAGACCGAGTAGGAGTACTTAAAGTCCTTTTCTTTAGAAATGTCTTCCAAGGCTTTAGCCTGTCCCAAATTTCTGTCCAGTCTTCAAACTTTCCAGCCTCTGCTTCCACCACAGACCCTCGGGTAGTTCCCCTGCCAAGAAAAGTCACCAGCACCGCCGGCACCACGGGGTTTTCTCCGCACTAAGCTCCGTGCCCTGC
>NW_010577202.1:316890-357953 GCF_000705375.1 Tinamus guttatus | reverse complement strand
CACGCCACGCGCGCGCCGTGCCAGCCCACTCTGCGAAACAGGAGACACTGCTGCCTTGTGGCGCCCAGCCCCTCAGGCAGGGCCGCCGCCTCGGCCGGGCGCCACACAGAGGGGAGCCGAGCTCAGACCTTCCGGAATTCTCTATTGCCATCTCTGCTTCCCTTTCCTTCTCGTCCCCAAACGACCAACCCATTCCTTTTGTATTTACATTTTTACCTACAGCAGTTGTTCGGTTTTTTTTTTTCCTCTCCTTTTTTCTTTAATAATGATAATTTCCAGCACCTAAAGCCAGAGTGCTCTGAAGTAATCAAGCCACAGCCATTTGTATAATTTAATTGCTTCCAGAGAGTTACTTTAGAAGAAAAAGCTTCCAACATTTTGGATGAATACTGAGTTTTAAGCCTGCATGTAATGTTCACAATATTTATCTAAATGTCAAGCCGTACTTCAAAAAAATTATATAATAGTACTAGATGAGGCACTGCAGGGAATTGTTTGCTTCTATCGTCACAGTATAGCTAACTTACTCCATAATAACATGGTTCACAACTTGTGGTTCATTTTAACAAATCTCATAAAAATCCTCTGATGGGCTCAAGTCTCCATCAGCTAGCTATATGACTTACTGATCAATACACCAAAGACATCAACAGAACAGTTTAAAGTCTAAAGTGGAGGTGGATAAATGAAGAAATCCCTGTGAGCATTTTAACTCTTCACTACATTGCAATCCCAAGGGAATGCTGCATGGCACAAAAGCAAGTCATCTACAGTCTTCATTAAGCACAAATTCCAAAACTGGCAGTATTTTTACTTTCCAATGCTTTAAAAGCTTTACTTGGAAAGTGACCACAGAGCCGCTTTCCCCATACGCAGCTACCATAAATATAAGATTATTCACCTCACAATAATCCAAGCACAAGGACATCTGCGAGCACCCTGAGGATACAGAGGGGTTTCTCTATAACCTGGGACTGACTTTTAGTGATTGAGGGCCACCAGGCACACATCCTACGACACAGGAAATTTATTTTTAAGAATTTTTGAGATAATCTTATACATTTGCTCTTCGGGTTACAAAAAGGCAGATGAATCAGCACAAAACAGACTAAAGCAATAGCTCAAACACTAATATTTTAATATTCTAAACACTACCTTCTTCCTGAAACAGTATCTCGTGACACACTTTAGCTGGTGCAGTACCATCTTGTCAGTACTTCTTCACTGGAACACTGGCCCAAGTCCCAGTGGGAATCTTCAGGAGTTTGGAGGAAGAACCCGGACCCTGGGTCCGTACGGCAGAAAGCTTTTCTGATATCACAAACAACACTTCTCCAGAGCTGGATTCCCTGGTTTTCCTCAGTCACACAGGGCAGACACAGATCCACAAAAGCAAAATCCAGGAGTGCTCTACTCTCAGGTGCAACCTTTTGCTGACAGGCCAGGGCCACTATAGACATGCTTATCATAAGATGAAAGGTGAAAAACCTTTCACAAGGTTTTTCTGACAGATACCTCATCAAATATTGACAGGCCAATGATTTTGAGACACCTCCTCACAAGTAGACTGATAATGGAAGCAACTGAAAACTTCTTCAAAGTTACTGATTTATGATCTGCCCCTTTTCCCAAATAAGATGGCTGTTAATACAGGACAAGACACTCAAGCATTAATTTTAGACTAGCATAACTAGAAAAACCATCTGAACCATCACACTTGCAGCCTCATGAGTTTATTTACAGTGGACTTGCTTCAGGTGGTGGTAGAAATCTTTTACATCTGAGAACTAGGAGGATTCATAACAGGAACAAAGGTTGATTATGTAAATAGAATTTTCTTCCTTCACTTCCAACGTATGAGCTGTAAAAAATTCAAAGTATAATCCCTGGCATTTCACTGTATTTGCAGGATGATATCCCTTCAGATATGCCATCGCTGCAATTAAGTGGCTAGAAACTAACCCCACACATTTTATCATGATTTAAAACTGCCCAGGCATCTCACTTGTGTTTCTACATGGATCTATAAAATGGTCAGTTTGATAAATGAAAATGAAAAAAAATATATTGATGACATAATTGGTCAGTTACGTAAACTGGACAACAACTTAAAAGCTTCTAGATAATTTAAAAGTCTTTTCAGTCCCCACAGTAAAATATATCTCTGCTTCCTTCAATGAACATTTGGCAGACAAGCAGTTTCTTGTAGCTGTCACTGCAGGAGGAGTCAAAGAAAAGGGGAACAGAACTCAAGCACTCATTCTGCACAGTTTTTTTTTTTTCTCTGATTACTATTAGTTTTTAATGTTACCATCTTAGAGCCACTTGCTGTGCATAAATCTGCTCTTTGTTCCTAACCTACTGATCATAAAGCTGTAAATAGCTGTCTGTTTCCACATTTTTTTAATCTTTTATCTAACTAGAATATAGACATATTCTGGGGACATACAGACATATTTCTGAGGGATTGAAACCTTTTGTCAATACAAACAGGATGAAAACAAGCCCTAAAGCAAGTTTTAGTATTTTTTTTTCAACTTCAGAAAATTGTTATTAGACCAGGAGAAGCTATAAGATTTCTCATAAAAAGAAAAAACAAACTTTTTTTCCAATAGTTAAACTGCATAATTAAGCAGCCACTATCGAATATTATTTATAAATGGATTTTAGCGGAAGGTAAACTGATTTGCTTAAACTCCAAACACACTGAAGTCAGATGACATATTTGTATCCTTTTTGTAAAGTATCTGTCATTTCTCCACAGTGGCTGATCAAACTTGCCAAAGAAATATGTTTTGAGTAGGCAACTTGTAATACAGCTATGGTTTACTTCTGACAGAGGCTGACTGCTGAAGTGTGAAAGAAACTCATTAAAAATCTCGCACTGTGATCCTTCATTACAAGGAAAGGACGAAGAAAGAAAGTAAATGCTTAATGAAGGATACATTTAGCCTGAAGTCATGTTCATATTCTGCTTTTCATTTTATTCTATTTCAGTAAGCAATTAAAAGACAGCAATTAGTAACAGAAATATTATTCATACTGGTCATACTGGGAGAGTAAAGAAGTTAACACTTTATATTAATATTATGAAAATAACAGAGAACAGGAATAATAGAATAAACTAAAAATGAACACTAAAAAAAATTGCAGCATCTCTTACCGTAATCTTAAAACAAGATTCACTGCGCATGGAACTTCACTGTATTCGTCACTAACAGCAGGCTGAGACTACCAAAGGGGAAAAA
The DNA here is from genome assembly GCF_000705375.1 of Tinamus guttatus. The sequence continues at coordinate 354,705 of NW_010577202.1, read as the reverse complement.
AAAAAAAAACACATAAGTGTTATAATGGAGGACAAAGGGAAAAAAATCCTGAAATATTTGCCATGCTAACAATTTGAAGTCAGCATCACTCTCAAAAACCTTCACATCGACTACCAAAGGGGATCTAAAGCTTTACAGTAATGCAGTCTAAAATACAGGCGATACCATTAAAACTGCCATATTTCAGAGACACAAATAAAAAAGCTTACACCTAAATACTGGATGTTAGATCCACCTTTTATCAAACTCTGATAAACTACTAAATAATAGGAATACAGTGTACAGTGAGAGCATCAATCTATTACTCACATTAATTTTGCATGATACAGTTTCAGTTTTTAAATAAAGTCTTGTGTTTACTCAGTTGCTAAGAACTAATAGCCTATCAAGGTCTGCTTTCTATTATCTATGCAAGAACCAGCATGCATCTAGATTTTAAACACCAATTAATGAATATTTGGAACATTACTTGATCACTAAAAGTGAAATAGATTTTCTCTAGCTCAAATAATTTCCTTCCGTTGATGTAAATCGCTATTTGTATTTTTGCATGCTCAACAAATCTAGTATTTTTACAACAGCCCACAGCCCATCAAAGACCAACACACACAGGTTGCAAGAATTTTCTTAATCTCAATTCCAAAGCATCTCCTGTAGCAATTAGGAATAAAATAATCATAATAATCATAATAATAGAAGACAAAGAAGAATGAAGGTTTCTTTATCATTTATTAATTAAACAGTAAATTCATAACCAAAGAGTTATCTGTACAAAACAATTGACAAAATACAGAATTCTGAATTTGTAAGACATATAAAGACTACAGCTAGCTGAAATCTTCAGTCTTCCTTAGAAACTATACTTCAGAGAACAGAATCAGAACTAGACTGGCCACTTCTGTGCCTGCCATCACAGGAAAACATCTCCAAGACTTGCATTTTTAGAGTTTTTAAAAGAACATAAAAACACAAACAACCATCCATTTTCTACAAGTAATATAATGAACAGGCATGAAAAAATCTCTTGGTGAAATCAAGCTCTCAAACTTGCAGGCTGTAATGCTGCTCAGGCGACTCCTCCCTCAAACACCAGACACACACGTGGATAAAGAGACTCCTTGAGCAGACTACAACACTGAAAGAGACTTTCCTTAAGAACATCTGGCTTAAACACATTAGCATGCAGAGGTGGAATTTCCCTTCATTTTCTTCAGTACTCGAGTGTATTAATCTGACTGCTACAGCCGAGAACAGTGCTTCCGAGAGAGTTTCACATATAGCACACAAGCAGAGAGAATCAGTATGCTTGTGAATACTAGCAAGTCTCCTGAGCAGAAAACTACAACCAAGCCACTATGCAAGCCATCTACACAATTATGAATGTCCTTACTTCTATAGATTCAGGTACTTGAAGCCTGTTTTCACCATTAGATGTGGATTTGAAGCCCAGAGTAAATTCCAAAATATGGAAATCTCCAAGTTGTTTGAAAACAAAAGAAGCATGAGGAGCAGTGCGGAGGCCCCACAATATCTCAGACTTAGAATGTAACCTCCACCAGAAACACTACGCAAGCAGCACTGACAACTGAAAAGTGGGGTCATCATAGCAGGAATTCTTCATCTTTCTAAAGGTTATACGATACCAATGAAAATCAGAAAATCTAAAATTGCGGGTGAAATGTCAAGTGCCACCACCCGGTGAGCTTTTCAAAATAATAGCAACGTGGCTGGAAACCAGTAACCTTATTAAGTCACTATTTATAGCACCTAGTCTGTCAGCATAAGCCCATCACATTCAATATAGTACTTCAATTCTATGAAATAATCTACTATGCCACAGTATTGAACTATTCTATTACATTAGATATGAAGCATTTTAATTACCAACTACATGTCATGATACACATTCCAAGAAAGAAAAATTATTTGGAGATCTTCTGGCTACTCCAAAACAGCCATCATTAGTCTGACAGAAAAAGAGCAATTAGTGTGCTGGAGTCAAGAATATTCATTAAAAATAGCCAAATCACCTTATCTTAACCAATTCTCTTGGGCACGAACATAACATTGTGATTTTTCTATCCATTTTATCCAATGTGTGTTCTAGTTAATTGCTGCAGGTCCAACTATCCCCATATGTACTTGCCATACAAGGTTATACAACCAAAACAAATACTTTCGCCGTAATTCATGTCTTTAAAAATAGAAATTAAAACAGAAATCCTCCTTACATAAACACTTGAAAGCAAAACATCAATAAAGAACAGTTTACCTCTATGTTCTCCTCTTCTTTCACTCTTCGTGACTAGAAAAAAAAAGCATCAAGATATGAGTGTCACATATGGAAGATTCGGAAGTACTAACAATTAGCATTAAGACAGAATATCTTGTTCATATCTCAGCACAAACAGAAGTTACCTTTTCCTGAGAAAAAGCAGCTTTGCCTTCCTCGCTCTTTTCATCCATTTCATCATCACTCCATTCCCAATCCCCATCTTCTGTTTTATGGAGGTGGCCACTGGAACCTGGCACTCGTCTAACCTACAAAAACATTACGTGTTCTCCATCATACAGGTATGCTAAGTCTCCACTAGTGTCCTGGTTAATCAGCAGCTCTATATTGTTTTTATTCTCTATACTTTCACTAATTTGCTATAGTAATCACTGACATACTCAAATAACCTCTGACCTTCGGGGTCATTACTCAGTCACAGGAAACAGCTAACTTGTGTAAAATTCATGCAGGAAAACGGTTTTGTACACATTTTACCATTCTTCGGACCAAGCTGAAGCAGATGAGAATTGCTTACTCTCAGCTAACACCTTCACTACATGAAAGTTATTCAAGGTGCCAGAGGTTACACAGATGAGGTTGTTTGTGGGACACAAGTCTTAAGAATTTTAATTGTTAAGTATGTAAAGGTATGCACCAAGATATGCTAATTAGCAAATGCCTGTAAATCAGTCTAATAAAGTGTAATAGGAGCATCCAGCAGCTAAATCCCGAAATCAAATACCCTCTGATATTATCTTACTCATTTTTCACAGACTGATTGAGTGGGTTTTTTTTCCCCCCCCCAGGGTTTTGATCAGCCTATCTATGCAAAACAAAAGAACCTCCAGCAATTCTTACCACACCTGAACAGAGTTTATTAGACTCAGGAGACTGCTAAAAGCACAGAACAATAATCAGAAACCCCATTGGTACTGAAATTAAAATCAGTTTCTCTGATTATTTTCCATTACTGATAGAAGATAGAGTTCACACTGCATAACTGAAATGCTCATACAATTAAGTTCAGCACTGTGAATTTGTAAGGCCTGTAAGCAAGTATTCCTTTTAAAATACTAAAAAAAAGAACAAAAGTCATTCAGAAAAAGTCAGTATGTTGCTAACATAAAGAAAGGGAGCAAAGCTTTAAATGTTTCACAGCCTACAAAAGGCAGAACTCACTCAGATGCAGTTTCAGGCTAGGAAGAAACACTGGAGAAGGCACCTAATAAAAAATGCCTTCGAAATTAATTGTAGCAGGAGCTAAATGTCCTTAACTCCAAACTGTACATACTCTCTGCCAATACCTATGGTACCATACAACCTGCTTTGAGTTTGGTTTCACAGCTGTTTGTAATGCACTCCTGCCTTGCACTGACCCACACTGAACGTACCCTACTCCGCCACTTGAAGGATCCTACACTATTTTCCCTATTTCCCATACCAAGCTCCCAATACACCCAATTTAGCTCTAGCTGCTGCAGGGTTTGGAAAAAGCAGCTCATGTTGCATTTGCAAAACAGGACTGAGGAGGAAGAACTGAAAGCAGTAGCACAGCAGCTTCGTATTCTGCTACCATCAGCCCAGGCACTATCAGTGAGCTCTTCCCCTCCAAATCATCAGGGATGATAACAGATACAAGGGAACTAGCAGGCAGCTTCCCTGGTGCTTGTGGGTATAAATTATAGTCCTACAAGGAACAGCTCTGGTGCAGGCTTTTATTTAATAGCACAAGTATTTTCCCGACATCTATATAAAAACCTTTGAAAAGGTATCAGCTACAACCCAGAACACAACAACAGGCTGATTTGCAGACGCATTCGCACGCTGCCCGATGCGCTAATCAAAATCTCTACTACATCAATTTTCAGTTGTTCTGAACACTTATTCTAACTAGAAAGATTTTAATGGAGCTTAATGAGGCTGCCAGGGTTATAGCAGAAAGCTTTACCGATGAAGATGAAGCACATTTCAAGTTTTTAAATAGATTGCCTTTTAATAAGCAATAAACAAATGCCTCATGGAAAAGAAAACAATTTGCTTCACTATAGAATTGTGTTAAATTAAATGATTTTCTTCAAAGCTGTCTGAAGGTAGAAAAATAGGAGTCTAAACTTGTAGTATGTTCATCAGACTGATTCCAACAGCACATGTATTCACAGGAAAGAAATCTTATCTCAGCTACAGCAAAGCACCCTACCTTTCAGCCTTAAAAACTGCAAAGGTGTTGTCTATCACAGGTCATTGGCAGGTGTGCTTAGATCTTACGCTACTTGCCAAATGAAGCTGAACAATTTTTGATTAAGAGTAGCTTTACTAAAAGGCCCTGTTCTAGTTAAAGCCACAAAGACTAAGTCACACAGAGGGGATGTAGAGCAAGACATGAACACACCATGTTGGTAAATCAACTTCTTGTCTCTTTTCTAACCATAAGTCTGAAGACTATTTACCACATCCTACTAAGACTTTCTGACCTCTTGGACAAGCTATACATTCCCAGCAAATACACTAAGAGCAACTATAACAGGCCTTTTTCAATAAAGGAACAAAAATAAGCAATTTGCTAAGTGGCAAGTGGTGCTAAGTGGCACCACTGCTATAATTGCTATATCTGAAACATTTCTTTTGACTGAAGTGAGAACAGGTATAGTATCTCTCTAGGTGATATCCTTGCATCATTTTCAGTTTTGATCCTTTCTTTTCAATTTATAAACACAGGTGTGGAATACACTGAAGAATTCTGTTGAACAAATAAGCATACATGTATTGAACTATAGCACATCCACACACTCAACTATACAGGATAAGGAGATAAGCAGCACAGCTTCCTTTTATTTGTTTTGGCTGCAGCAAAAACATCATGGTTTGCGGTTTGCTTGTCAGGAGAAAGGGAGGGCAAGAATTATCTCATTTTCCCCCTTCGAACTAAAGTTTCCTATAGCACGAGCGCAGATAACAGAGGTGGCCAACAGATGCAACAGAGTAGCAGCAGTTTGTGCAGATGGGGCAAAGGCAGGTCCTCACCTCAGCTCAAGCCAGCAAACACGTTCTCAGCTCCAGCGGCTGCTGAAGCCACCGTCCCGGCCACATCAGGGGCCTCGGCCCAGACAGAGCACAGAGGATGCAGCTCTGGAGGCCTCAGGGAGGATGAATCTCTTTCTTGTTCTGATTATCTTACAAAACCATCAAGCACAGCATACAATCTATCTCTCTGTACTCTATCTACTGTATTTTTCCTCATTCACACTATCTCTAATACCCTTTGTTTATGTATGGGCAATTAAACAAGTCTTCTCCTACCTCCCTTTGTCTTCAGATTTTCAAGGCTGCAAACACATATTTGGGAGTTCAATCTATGGTTTCTACATAAATAGGATTTTTTTTTTCTGGGCTATGCAGTAGTTATAATGCTATTTCTTGATCAGCTTTAGTTGAAATATGCCACACTGACAGGTTTTTATGCAAGGATTACATCTCTCAGTAGAATCATTCAGAAGAAAAGGAAACAAGTTAAAACATGTGCAGTTCTAATTTGGTTTTATTGTTTTAGAAAACCTAAATGATCCTTCCAAAACAGGAACTAAATTGATTCATAACTTTAGCTATTAAAGAAAACAAGGAAAGCCTACAGCCTTACAAAGGCAAATTAACACATATTAGAAAACATATTTCACATAAATCAGAAAAATACACAGGGAATACAAAAGGAACTGCAATGACTGGCATTTAAATTGCACCCAACACAAAAGCAGTTTGGGTCATTGTAATCCACAACCAAAGGCAGTTTGCAGGAGGAGAAACTTGAAAAGCTGCTGCCAGCATCACCACAGCTGCAGAAGACAGAGAATACGAATGTCAGTTGGAACAGAGAATGCTTGACAAATTAGTGAGTGAAAGGATCACACAACTAACACAAAATATTGAATATAAATTATTACTGGGCATATTTCTTCTGGCCAATGCTTATTCCAGCAATGTACACCAGAGTTGCAAAGATTTAAGAATAAATTAAGCTGTTGACAGGAGCATTTGTCCTCACCCTTTCAAAGCCTGGCACAGACAATTAATATTGCAGCCCACAGTAGCGTACTCAGGCCTTCCAGGAGCACGTCTGCTTAACCAGATGAGCAGGACAGCTCCAGGCCCCGTCTATCAAAGGTCAGCTCAAACCAGGCCATAACCAGGCCTGCTGACAGAGCAAGTCTCTAGCATCAGAACGCACAAGCTGCCCACGTTCCCCAAAGCTCAGCGAAAAAAGGCTACAGCATCAGGAAGCAAAACAAGTTCTTGTCCTCTAGGTGCTGATGTGCTTGCTCTATGTGGACACCAGAGACTGGAGAGAGAAGAATCTATTATTTAATCACCAATTTTTTTAATTTATTTAATCACCATTTTTTTTGCTTCTGCAATCTCTTACAAGTCTACATTTGTGCGAGGGAATTAAAAAGGAAGGGAACAAACATTTTCTGAGTATTAAGATCTTACACAAAAGAATAATAAGTGACCTGAAAGTATGGTAAATGAGATGTCTGTACGTAAGCAAAAGTGACTGCACTAGTGAGCGTTAAGGATTCCAGTAACAAAAAGTGTTAACAGGAAGACCTCACGCGCCTAAAACACACCTGTGGAAACCTTGGCAGAACCCAGCATTGCTCCCTATTGATTTTTAGCTAGAAAAGAGCCAGTGCCACTCTACAACTTGCACTCGCTGACCTGCACAAGGCAGCCCTCGCTTTTGTTGGTTGGTTTGAAACACACATCTTCCCAGAAATGCTGCTGCCCACCAAACAAAGCTAGGAAGCTTTCTCCACAGGGAAACCTTTCTTTCATTTTCCCACTGATGTCCTTCTGCTACAGCTGCCGGGACAGTATTCAAGATAATACACAATCCCACGTGCTTCAGGGCTCAGAATAACAAGCTTGTTATTCGAACACCCCATCTTCTTTTCCATTTTCTCTAGCCTTCCCTAATCTCAGCTGAAACTGACTCTGAGGCAGAAAAGGGAATCATAGAATCATAGAACTGTTAAGGTTGGAAGGGACCTCTAGAGGTCATCTTGTCCAACCCTGCCTGCACACATAGGGTCACCTAGAGCAATGACCTTAAAGACGTCTCCCTCTTCCAGGCACAGAGGCATTTCTCCTCAAGACTCCCTAGAACGCATAGGGACTCCTCCTGCAGCTTTGTTCCCACCACAAAATGGTGAGTGCTTTCATGACGGGAAAATAAAATGCCTCAGATTTTTTTTGGTAATAGTCATGAATGCAGCAAAGAAGAAAGAACACCTTGGCTCAGAAAAGCAAGGTAATGCTCTTTAAGAGTTGTTTGACTGAACATTCTGTACATTCCAGGAAATCCTATTCAATTTCTGGATTCAGGAACAGTTTGAAAAATCAAGGTGAAGGAAATTGGCATTGACTTGGCGATACATTCTCAACATGGAGGAAAAATACCCACAGTCAGAAACCACAGAGCATTCAGGAAAGGAGACAAGCAAACAATCAATATAAAATGAGAATTTCTTTCATTGCTTTAAAAAGCTCTAAACTTCTATTTGAGAAAATTATTCTGCTTTTAAAAAGATCATGCTGCTATATTTTACTTTTATGAACCCTTATTGTACTCAGTTACTCTTACCAAATATTTTTCATCATTACTTCAAACAGTCTTTGAAATGACAGTAAAATAAAACATTTTTTCTACTAGCTTTTTTAGCACAAGAAGGTGTAGCAGCGCTGTAGGTTTAAGGATTAGTGACTCACAAAAATCCAGAAGCCAATTGTAAAACTGGCTTCATAGGCTTCATAAAGGCTTTAATTTCCTACATAACAGGAAAAGGCTAAAAGCATGCAGTTACAATCACCTGACAGACAGCAACTTCATGAATGTGGAAGCAACTACTGCTTTCCACCCTGCAGCGTGGTGCAACATCAGTTACACCCTGCCTTCTTCCACAAGGGATGGAGGAGCAGAGACGCAGGACATCACATCGGACATAAAGACATATGGATGCAAGGCAAGAGGGGAACTGTCCCACACAGGCAAAATGGCAACACCAGCTGCAGTTCCAGGAGACACTGGGAAAACTTGCTTGCAAGCAGATGTGCTCTTTTCCAGCATGTTCAAAAAGATCATAGAATCACAGAATCGTTAAGGTTGGAAGGGACCTCTAGAGGTCATCTAGTCCAACCCCCCTGCACACGCAGGGTCACCTAGAGCACGTGGCACAGGACTGCGTCCAAGCGGGTTTGGAAGATCTCCAGAGAAGGAGACTCCACAACCTCTCTGGGCAGCCTGTTCCAGTGCTCTGTCACCCTCACTGTTAAGAAATTTTTCCTTAAGTTCCTGTAGAACTTTTGATGCTTCAGTTTGTGGCCATTCACTCTTGTTCTCCCAGTGGCCACCACTGAAAAGAGGCCAGCACCATCCTCCTCACTGCCTCCCTTAAGGTATTACATACACCGATCAGGTCCCCTCTCAGCCTTCTCCAGGCTGAACAGACCCAGCTCTCTCAGTCTTTCCTCATAGGGCAGATGTTCCAGGCCCCTGATCCCAGGATGACATTGGCCTTCTTGGCCACGAGGGCACACTGCTGCCTCATGGTCAACTTGTCATCCACCATGAGACCCAGGTCCCTCTCTGCAGAGCTGCTCTCCAGAAGCGGCCCAGCCTGTCGGCCCCCAGCCTGTACTGGTGTCTGGAGTTATTTCTCCCCAGGGACAGGACCTTGTTGAATTTCATGAGGTTTCTCACCGCCCAGTTGTCCAGTCTGTCCAGGTCCCTCTGGATGGCAGCGCAGCCCTCTGGGGTATCAGCTACTCCTCCCAGTTTGGTATCATCAGCAAACTTGCTGAGGGAGCACTCTGTGCCTTCATCCAGGTCATTGATGAATAAATTGAACAGGACTGGGCCAAGGACTGACCCCTGGGGGACACCGCTAGCTACAGGCCTCACCACTAACTACATGGCCCTGTGTCAGGGCATCTGTAACAGGCATGGCAATACGGAGTCTTGGCAGAACAAACAGTATGTGCTTCGGGCATATTTCAAAGGAAAAACTGGCGTAAAAATGCAAGTGTATCAATTCTGGAGTAGTAAAATGAATTTGGAATAAATCAGACATCAGTCTTTGCTTCCTGAAAAAAATCAGTCCATCACTAAAATTTCCTAATGCTCTCAAATATTTGCATTTGCAGGGCCATGTCATTTTTTTTTCAAGATTTTGAAAATACACACTATGTTAGGCAAAATTTTGTATGAAAAAAATTACAAGCTAATAGATTAAAAGAAACTAAAGTTTGAGCATGTGTTGTTTTGAAATATTATAAACAATCATCAGAATCCACTTTTTTTTTTCTGATCCCTGAAACATAAACATTGTTTTTACAACTGACAAAATGATTGTGTTCAATCTCTAGTGTGCTTCACTTCATTAAAATATTTAGACACATATACAGAAACCTATGGTTCAGCTGCTCTCTGAAAACTTTATAGGGAAATCTGGTTTGTTCAGGAGAGCGTGAATGACAGATGAATCTGGCAAAAGAGGGAGGGGAGAGAAAAAAAAAAAAAAAAAAGGAAGTAAAAAGCCAACCGACCAGAAGAATGTTTTCACACAACACTTATACTGTGAAAATGCCATATGGACTAAATACAAACTGGGTTCAAAAGCGAATGGGTCCATCAGTTGCTATCTAGCATGTTGATATGCACATAACTATTAAGCAAGCCTGCCAACTTTTATCGCTCAAAGCAAGGAGGAACCAGTCAACTGATGTTGTACATTTTAACCTCTCCCTAAGACTGTGCTAATTGCTGCTGTGGGAGACAAGATATCCCCATTACGCAGATCCTAGAAGTTCTTTTAGAAAAGATGTGCTGAAATTCTCTTAAATTGCTAAGTAGTACTGGCACTTTAAAGGGTTTAAAACAGGTGTCTCAAAAGCTTTCACTTTATAATGAGTATTTACCATGCCTGTTCTTCCTATTATTTCACAAGAAAAATAATGATGAGGAATAGGACATTACAGAAAATAGTTTTAGCACAGCATTCTGCTCTGCATATTATTCCATCCAAAATGCAGGACTGTTGCTCTATGCACCACATAAGTCTACACAGCAATCATATTTTAAAATTTTTGCCTTTAGCACTCTTGCAAATCTTTCCTAAATGTTTTCCTAAGATACAGAAGCAAATTCAAATCCCTACATCTTTGCATTTATTTGCACTCCAGTGGAATGAAGGAAATTACCATAATGTCACATTTATCCAATCTCACTATAAACCTTTTGCTTAAACTAGGAAGATATGGGAACACCACTTCCTTCAACTCCAAACCATTTCCAACTCCAGTTGGATACCTTCAACCTAAAGTCAGCTTCAGCTACCAGCAGTTGTAAATATGCCAACACAGAGAAGTCACTATCCCCCCTAAAATTACATTTTTAGAAGATGATTCCTTGCACATTGCTAATTTTGCCTTCCTAAACATTTAAGTTTCATGTAAAACATCTTGAATTTACATAAGTTCATGCATGTACATAAAATATGCGCTCCAGCATGTGAATCTCAATTTTTAACCTATTTTTTTCCAAGAAATTCTAGTGTTTTTCAGAAAACCCAGCAATGAGACAAATATGCAGGGTTAGCAACTCAAAATGGCTTTCCTTTTCAGACAAAGTTTTCCATTTCATTTATTTCCTTCCTCCCTGCACGCCTATCACTGCTAAAGCAAAGCTGTTAATCTGTAAGAATCAAAAAAAATCATGTAAAAATATAAACACTGGCCAACTAAGTGGCAATTGGCCTAAAATATCAAAAAAGATAAAGATTCCGATCTTTACACCTTCTACTTATCTTTCCTAGCTATTTGGCTAAATGAGCATCAGGATAGTTAATCACTATCACAAGGTTTTCTATCAGAGGGATTTACTGGATCCTCCTCCTGTAATCAGCATTTTCTAAAACCACCAACTCATTCCATCTTCCAGGCTGTTTATTTGCATAAATGACCAAAGGGGAAAAGGCAGAAGACAAACATAGAGCTTTAATCACTCAAATGCAGAAGACTCATTCCAAGGCAGGTTTCACTGACAGCACAGTCAAATCAGGGAATATTTAGGAAAAGACCCTATTAATATAGAATTCAAAGAATTTATATAATTTTAATTTATTCCCATGTTCAAAGGCTTGAAAACACCATTTCAAGAGGAAATTCTGTATTCTTCCTTTTTCTATTTATTTTCTTCTATATTTCTTCTTTTCCCATTTATTCATGTATATTATATTATAAAATATATATTCTGCATCCCATACAGATATTACAGATTCAAGTTTATTGAAGACTAAAAAAAATGCCAATCAAAACGGAGATTTGAGTACAGTTCCCCAAAATTGGTTCTCCTGCTTATAAACAGGCATGAAAGTAATGAACATTAAGTCCCCAATTTTTATAGATCCCAGTTTTATATCTTAATCAGATATCAACAGTGAGTTCAAACAGGCTCTAGCATTGAAGCCTGCAGACCTGGAGCCACCCCTTGCTGCGTGAGGCTTTCGCAGCCCAAACCCAGGTCTGCAGGTGGCCCTGCATGAGCCGCTGCCACCCTCTGCTGGCTGTGCCTTTCCCATACAACGCAGCTTTGTGAGTTTTCCTTTTGAAATATTGCCCTTGCCCATTACATACTGTTTACCTTATGTTTATCTGAGGATGCAGAGTTTGAATAACCTTATCCAGGAGCTACTCCTCAGTACTAGGCAGGTCTTTGCATATGCATTATCATTACTGTTCCAGAATATCTGCCTGCTCTGCCTCAGCCTTAAACTCCCTGCCCCGATTAAACGAGTTTGCAGCTCATGCCATGATTTGACTTCTCGAGCCAAGAGCACTTTCCACCTCAGTCAAACCTGTTGCACTGCCACTGGGTAGCACAACTCAAGGATGATCATGCTTGACCAGGACTTCCCCAGCACCTTCCCAGCAACTTCAGGAACATCTCCACTATCAAATACAGAAAGAATAAAATGTCATAACAAATAGCATAAAACTGTGTTTTATTTCTAAAGGTTTTACAAGGTCTCATCAGCAAAGATAATTTACTTCTCACTTCTTCCAGAGTGTTGGGTCTGTTTTTTTGTTGTTGTTTAGTTTGTTTTTTTGTCAGCTTGCTTTTTAGCACTAGGAAGGCTAAAGAGACAATTTACATGAAAGCAAAGATCCTCACAGTTATTTCTTTATTCTTCCAGCAAAGCAGTGACTGACAGCAACACTGCTTCTGAGGCACCGTGCAACCACAGAGCCTTCTTTGGGATTCATATCCCTGCCTGAGCTTCCTGACAAACTTCCCCAAAATGGAACATTATCAGGAGCAAGACCCATGTTACTTCCCTGGCTTTCATGTGCCTCAGAGCTCCCTGTTACTTTTATAAGCAAAGACAGACCAGAAAAGGTTTCTGCTGCCACCTTGCTCAAGGAAGCGTGGTGAGAAGCCTCAGAACACTATGGTGGCAAATCTAGCTGTGATGATGTAGCTACATTGACACAATAGCCATCTGGGCTACAGACTGGGGTGAGACTTAGTACCAACAACTAATTTTATTTAATTTCTTCCTACATTGGGCACCGGTTAAAATCTGAGAGAGGCAAGAAGCAAGGACTATCTGCTGTTAGATATCATGGGAGCAAAGATGGAGGCTTCAGTTCTTTGAAGGCGAACAGCAGCAAAGCTAGTACCTTCCCACACAGTCTCAGCAAGAGACAGCAAAACAACCAGTTATCAACCAGTGGGACACAACAGCACTATCTGTCCTTACAGCTGATTACAAAACTTGCTTCCTTCTCAATGAGTCTACCACCAGCATTAGGCCTGAGCATCCTCTCTCTTAGCTTGATTCTTTAAACCACGACTCTTTCAACAAGCCCTTAGGACTACACTACGGTTGCTTTTAATAAAGTTTCAACAGAACAAATAAATACCAAATATTCAAAGCTCCTAGTCTACCAAAAAGTTTTGGAACTTTAAGCCAGTCTCCTGTTAGTTCATGTTCTACATCTAAAAAAAATTTGCTTCCAAGTTTTAACTTCTAGGTACAACTAAGCTATGTTTTGGTCTTTATCATAATCAGCAAGGTATTGGCCAGATATCTACACCAGAACTCACATGCACTTATTGCATTTTAAGCTGAGATGTTCCGAAATCTTTCCATCTTTTGGAGACACAGTTGCTGAAGGAAGGTGACACACCAACTGCAATGTCTGAGGACAGATACGTAACAACGAGCCTTGGGAGTGCGGACAGATACTCTGCTCCGCTAGGAATGATTCAACAGGTCAAATATGTTAACCAAGGGAAAAGGACAGTGCTGCTATTCAAAAGACTACTACTCTTCACTACAAAATTGATTCCTGAAGCTGAACTATGATACCCTAAAAAGTAGAAAAAACACTGAGAGAAGAGGAACATTGCTTTTCAGTGATTAAGAGAGATCAGATGAGCTTTTAAATACAGGCAGAAAGAGCAACACAGGGCACTGTGTGGATGCATGTGGCCGCCTGAAGCACAAAGACTCTCTACTGAATCTACTGATTTCACACTCTGCTTTATTTTATACAGGATCAGTTCAGTATGAGAGAACAAATACACCTTTGCAAATGCTACGCAAATGGTAAAAACATCCTGCAAAAGAAAGGATGCCTCTACCTATATCCTGTAAGAAGCTCCGTGTGCCTTGCAGCACACAGTTATTTTAAGTATCTCTGTCAGAAATGCTAACTGCAATCTTTATCTGAAGTGACAGAAGGAAGCTGATGCAACAGCAGGTGCCGCTTCCTGAAAACTGTTTCCACTTCCACTATTCACCTTTTAATATTGTGAATCTCCAGGAATTTTAACTTTCAACAACTTCTTGAAAACAAACAAAAAGCCAACATAGCCTGAACAACAGTTTCTCCTCTAGTTCCTCTAAATCTGACACTGCAAATCTGAGTTACACTATTTTTTTCTCCTTTTCATTTGTACAAGTTCTCTGCGTAAACTGAAAATTTAAACCTCTGCCACAGTGGCCTCCCTCACACAAAGCCTTGCCAATACTAGGTAATCATTTCATCTAACACAAAAGCAGGAACTGAGCACAAAGTAATGTAGATAAAAAACTAGAAGGAAGAGAGAATATTTTGAAAAGTCATACTACTTACAGCTGAGCTGCTCTTTTCAAAAAATAATGTCCCAATACCTTTCCCTTGCAAGACATCATCATCGATGAATGAAGCACCTCGTAATGCGGCTCAGCATCATACCAAGGAAACATTTTTATTAATAATTTGAGCTTGACAAACTAATGCAGCTTTCTGCTTTACAAAAGGTCTGGAATCCAGCTGTACTAGCACCAGTCTTCGGCGAGTTGCTTGTATTAAGGTAAATTCATCACTAGAATTTCACCGTTGTTGTAAAGCATGCATTGGTGCATTGGTGAGGAGGTGTCAGATTGTTAAGAGCAGTCCAAGAAAAACTGTGGTCTAATGGTATTTTCCTCATTAGACAGAGGGGATTGCTAATCTCATTGATAATGCTAACTCATTAGTCCACTCCTTTTCCCTAAATTGCTATACTACAGAGCTACAACTCCAACAATAAATAGATATTTCCACTGAAATTCCAGTAAAAGTTGTTACCACGTGACTTCTATGTTGAATGTCAGTCGGAGATTTTTCTTGTTAACTTACAGCTCTGAGGTCTAAGGAGCTTCTATTAACAGCATAAAGCAATAGCACCTTCCAAAAGCAGAATTCAAGCCCAAATATTACTCAACATTGATTTTAAGTACTACTGCACTTCAGACAGCTTTAAAATGAAATGCAGACACATATTTTCCCCTGTTCACTCTCTAAAGCTGGCAGTCATGCAGGAGACTTTCAAAATTAAAGAAATAGGATTATAAAACCACAAAATTGACACAGGGCCTTTGGGCATACAGGGTACTTACAGTTATAATTAATTTTTAGTGTGACTGCATTTCAAAACTGGCTGTGGAATTCTGGGAGCTGTTTATAATTTTCTTCCTCTATTCCAAGTTAGCAACTTAGTCGCAAACCAACAAGGGCTTAACATTCAATCAAAAATTAAAACTGTTTTGCTATGTCTTAAAACACGAGTTTCTGCAGCAGGCAAGCTAGAGCTCGGCAGGGACGGCCGCAGCCCTGCCGCGCGCAGGCCGGTTACACCGTGCAGCAGTCGGGCTGCAGTCGGGGTTCCCACCACGGAGGCCAGCGGCGGCGCGGCCTTGTCCTCCTGCACAAGTCAATTCTTAAAGTGTTTCAGTATTCTCCTTAGTTACATGCAGGCCAGCAAGGCAGCTATCATTTCAAAATCAGCACTATTATAAAACACAAAGAAATGTTGGGCAAGGAAATACACCTATTAAGATGTGATTTACAACTCTAACATTACAGGATTTTAAACACACACTGTTTAATCTCATCAAATTGAAATTTGTAAGAGAAAGCTCTCCAAAGCCTTGAATGCTTTCCACAAACACACAAGAACACCTGTACAACACACTCTCAGGATTATACAAACAAACCTGAAATCACATTACTACATTACTCAAAACAGTTGCCAAGTATTAACTGTAAAGCAACAGCAAAACACAAGAACACTATGTCAAAATGGGGAAAAAAAAAAAAAAACACCACCACACAAGTTAAAACTAAGCTGAGGCTGGAATTCTGGGCAACAAGGCAAACTAATCATATGCATGGGAACTGCAAAGGATATTAAGCTGCCGCAGGGTAGATTTGGTACCGGTGCTAGTAATGGCACCATAGATCATTAGTTACGGGCATTTCACACCAAGAGCTACAGAAGATAATTTAAGCAGTAATGACAGAAGCTCCTTCCATTTCTTCCCCTAGAGACATTTCTTTTTTCCATTACACTGGTTACTACTTCCAAGGGTGGCCTCTTAGACACCTTACCTAATATGTGACGGTTTGAGCAACCAAACCTTACTTACAAAAGGTTTTTTTTTTAAAAAATCCTACAGTTTAATATTAAAGAGATATATATTTTGTAGTATCTTAAAACAGCAGCTACACACAAAGCTGTAAGAAAATTAAATTTTAAAATTCGTAATGAATTTTAATAGAGTCTTTTTAAAATTTATTATTTTCACTAGCAACAAACTACTTTTTTCCATTTTATGCTATAATTAAAAGGTCTTTAATCTATTAGTGTGTCTCTAGCATTCTACGTTTTGCTTTCTTAAAATACACAAGACATCATTGACCCAAATTAAAAAAATGTCCAAAGTCACTCAACAAGCTATGTCTGTCTGGGCATGGTGAACTACCATGCATTCCTTCTGTGAATCCATCTTCTAAGTTATTTAAATAAATAAGTATATGCACATCTGTATAGGATGGTTAATAAATAGTTCCTACAATTGATCCAAAAACACAGGCTGGGAGAGGAATGTCAGGAGACACTCACTCTATTGAAAATAAAATTAGCACTAAAATGTGGCTAAATTATTGCTCTAGTGTCCAAAATGTAGCATTAAAAAAAAAAAAAAAAAAAAAAAAAGACGCTTATGTGGGCATTGCTGCCACCACATGGCCATAAGACTGAATTGTTTGCATGTTTCAGACACTGCCCTCTCAGCACGTTCTCTCTTTTATGTGTCCTCTCCTTAAAGCCCTCTACGTGAACTACCACAAAGCCTCATCGCTTCCTAAACTACTTACACCTTCACAAAGAACAAGGAGAAACTCAGAGCATCATTCAGATGCCACTGACAGTCTCTGTAGCTGGTGTCCTGCACTCAGGATACAAACACTTCACCATGGAGAATTACACTGTATTATCAGAACATCACTGAGAGGTAACAAAGACCAAGACAGTTCACTACTAAGAAAATCTAAGAAAAGTCTTGCAAATATCCAGATATCCACTGGAACAGATGTGTCAAACAAGACTGTAACAGTTTTGTTGAAGCACTCTCTATAAATCATCTTCCCAGAAGGACTGCTTTTGGAAAGCTGAACAGACTACCTTGCCACCTGAGAGGCTCAGCAACCTGAGAGTATTCTTCACACCAAGGGGTTCAGTGAGTTGAAGCGTTAAGCATTTAAGTTCAGTTAAACAGTTAAATGACGGCAAAAAGGGAGATCCAGACACACTCTGATAACGCTCACCAACTGTTATCTCTTACGAACAGTATCTTGCTTCATATTTGAGTCTTAAAACACCTGTTAATGCCAACTACAAGCTTTTAGTTCTGCTGCACCTCACCTGACAAATACACCTACACAAGTGCCAAAGGGACCAAGAAATCCCAGCACACATAAATACATACCTATTGCCCCCCAGGGACTGTGCTTTTACCCCAGCCTCTCTTCGATAAAGCTTCACAAGCATGAATGACACAGCAGCCCTTTTGGGAGAATTTGGCTACAAGCTCCATATAACTGAGTGTCATATTTTAAGTAATCCAAAGAAAAAAAGTAGTCTAAATAAAAACTGCTTGCACTATTGTCACCCTTTCTTTAGGCAGTGAAATGAAGCTATGTATTCTGCAGTTTATGAACTTATATCTTTGTGGATCTATCACTTTTCATTTATACAACCCTTTTATCTGTATCCTTCCAACTAAGTGTGGTAGGGGAAGAGAAAACTGATATACAACGATATATATTGCTTTGGCAGAGCCAAATAGAAAGTCAAAAAGCTCCAAGGCTTCCTGGAAAAAGCTTAGCTAAAGAAATCATTCATTCAAGAGTCACTGTCTCTGCAGGAGTGTGTAAGAGAACAGAGGCATCACTCAGCTAACATGTAAGGCAACTAAACAGCCCCACCTTCCCCTACATCCTACAGCCTAGAGAGGAAAGGTCATTGCACTTACCTTTTTTGCTCTTTGTGCTATATTAGGCGTTCTAGTGAGAAGCTTTTCAATCAGGTATTCTCTATTCTGCAAAACCAACATTTGATAAGTTAAAATCAACACAAGGAAAGAAGAGAATTCATGTAGATTTTAAGGCAGAGCAAAATTTACTTGTAGGGTTAAACGTTTTACCTTGGCTTTCTGGAAAAATTTGCATTTTAAAAGTTCTGCTGCTGTGGGCCTGAAAGATCAATAATAAATTAGAACAGAAAACAAAGACCCTTCTCAGTGAATACAGTACAGGACGTTAGTTAAACGGTACGCCTCTAACACTTCTGAATTAGTACTGTATGAATGGGGAATGAATAGCAATAGCTACCGAATTAATTCTCACTTACCATACACCAAAAAAATTAAGTTCCCCCATGATAAAAAAAAAAATACCCCCCCAAAAAATCAGTATCTAAATTGCCATTTTTTCCCTTTTTCTCTCAATACAGATGCATTTTATCCTTACAATATACAAAAATAGTCAGGTAATGTGCATCCTTAAATGACTCCATCAGTGTAACTGATTGCACATCTAGAGTTCAGTTCTGTTCTGTTTCTTTTCAGCATCTTCAATCTTTGAAGTTTACACCAGATTTTCCACAATCCCACAACTCCTGAAATTATTCCAATGGTAGGATGCATCTCTACTAACTCTAGGGATCTAAAAAGTTACCTATCTAACTGACACCAGCCTCAGACTCATCTAGAATCCTCCAAGGTTTTTATTCTTTCCTCTAGTAGCCCAAATCACTACCCAACACTGGTTTCAAGATGGCTAAACTTAATTTCAAAGACTTTCTTTTTCTAAATAAATGAAAACGCTTATTATAGTTTATTTGAATTAAAGCAAGGGAGTAGATATAGCATGGACTAGGTCAGACAGTGAGAAGCATCCATATGAAAAAATCTCAACAACAAAAATCAAAGTCTGAACTAGTTTGTTTCTGCGAGCACACATTTGAAGTGAGGAAAGTAGTATGTGTATATATGTATGTGTATATTTGTATTGGAAGTGAAATTTATAGAATGTAACACTAAACTCCTGGCATTAACAAAAAACATCCAGTTTAAAGACAGACAGCAGCTGCAGATAGTGCTTGTTCTCCCAAAGTAACAGATTACTACCAGGCGAAACAGTAATTCACCCATAAACCTCAGATGGGTACAATGGAAAGGGAAATTTTAAAAGAAATAAATTCCTGTGGCATGCTTTGAACTCATCAACTTTTAACTTGAAGGCAAGTTTTTTTTTAAATGATCTACTACCGTCACTATCTTGTAACAGGGATCCAAAGTTGAATGCTAGATCCTTGGTAAAGTTTTATCCAAACTTGTATTCTCCATTGCTCTGCTATGCTATATGCCAGAAAACTCAGCTGGTCTGGAAGGGGTTTCTGGACCTGTCACCCACACAGGCTATGGCTGTGATTTAGGGCACTGAGAAGAGCACCTCTTCTCTCATCCCCCCAGAGCAGAAACACCCTGCTGGGAGCAGCAGCAGTGCAGCACCCATCCTATATTTCTTACAACAAGCAGGCGTTTCTCCCAGATTTGTCACAGTGACTCTGAAGTGTCTCTGATCAGAATTAACTACTGAGGAGAAACATTAAAAAATAGCATTGCCCAAACAACCTAAGGACACTGGCTCCCGGGCTGGGGTAACCGGCACACCGAGCTCATCACCTATCTGCAAGGCTAGGTCAGTTCAGGTCCATCACAAGTATGGAGACACTCAAGTGCTACTACACTAATGTTTCAACACTGACATCTTAACCACAGATCAGGTAACACTTGGCATTATGCATTCAAGGAGAGAAGGAAAACTATTTTAATTATTTACTACTTATGTTTTATACTGGTTTAATCTTGCCCTGAAAATTGCTGGCTGCCGGAAACTCAAAAGCAGTTTGATTATCCAGATGTATTTCTTTCTTATCAAAAGCAGCCAGCAAACTGTAAGCTTAAAGCATCAGGATTTGCTACTAATAAGAACAACTGTACAGGGCTTAGGAAACTGAAAATAGCACACAAATGAGCCTCCAATCAAAAATAAGAATTTAAGGATATATGAAATATATCCTTATATATGGATATGGGTATGAAATAAGGATTTCAAGAAATTAAGGATGCTGCCATGTAATGTATATTCTTTTCTCCTAACTATATTTGTTCTCTTGACGCGGCTGTCACCTTTTCAACCTTACTCACTAAAGCAGCATTTTGGACTCACACTAATGAAACATCAGTGAAATCAAGTTACACATCATAAGACAGAACACAGTACTGAGTTAGTATTGCTCTTGCAGCAGAATCTCTTTTCCTGTAGCATCTCTGAAACTCTTCAAGAAAAAGATAAGTGATAGAATAAATATCCTCAAGAAACAACATTAATTACAGAATGTGCCTCCTCCAGCTCCCTCTTCAAAAGGCCTCTAAAAATTGGATTGCATAAAAATAAAGGAATGAGTCTGAGACCTTGGAACCTGAGCAGTGGTTCTGGAATAGAGGGTTTAACATTCATTATCTTAGAAATCCAAGCCTCAAAAACACATCAAGATAGATCAAAAAGATGTTATCCCATATGATTGTGTGCAGTCACAGGAGGAAAACTCTCAACAAGTTTGCAGCCTCCTCTTCCACATTACAAAAACAAGTAATTTTCTCTGGAGATATTCTAGAGTTAAAGAAAGTACTAAAATCATTTTACAGAATGAAAAACAAAACAAAAAAAAAATCAACAAATGTATTTCTAATATAAAGGTCAAGTGGTTGATCTGCTTGGCTATAAACAATTGTTTGATCAACCTAAACAGTCTTCCTGGACCTATGCACAGTATCAAGATTGATATTTTACCTCAAATAAGAAATCAAGATACAGAGGAAGGACTTTTGCTTGATTAGTGTCAAGTTTAACATGATATTTAAATGAGCAAATTAGATTAATAATCCAAAAGAAGAAAACTTTGAAGAACAATTAAGAAGCAATTGCTTCTGCTCAGATTAAGATGGCTAAAGGTTGATTTTTAGAAATTTTAATCACACGCTTAAAGATACATAAAAACACTGAAACTTTAAGTAGCCTGTGTATTTTAAAAATTCATTCTACTGTACATGAAAATAACATCCTACCTTTTGGAAGGATCTTTCTGAAGGCATAGTGAAATTAGTTTTCTAAAGGATTTGCCATACTTTTTCATCATCTCCTTGTCCTCTACACCCGTCTCTAAAGTGGGAGGGTCATTTTGCAATGTCAGCATTAACACCTACAGAAAACCCAAACAGAAAATAGGTACTGTAAGTGTCACTGTTAACTTGGTACATAAATATGAAGATAAAACCAAAATATTCTGTTTTTAAAATATTAAAAGTTGTAAGAATATTCAGAGTCATATCTTCAGGTAACTTGAGATGCTATTGAGAAGCAGACTACAAAATGCTAGGAAAGGTACTGCCCAAGCTTCACATCATGATTAGAGAGTATACTTCTGCTAGGCAGTCATGTGGGTTGTTCTCCTCATGAAGAAAACAAGAAATGAGGAATAGTAACTGAGACTGCTGCAATCAATAATCTCCTTCTGCTGCATAGAATACACAACACCTTGGTGAACACCTTTTTGACTCTGATGGGTAAAAACATGGGAAAAAGACATCAAGAAAACAAATGAAGATACACAGTGCTGCGCACCTACCCTCAACAAGGTTCATTTAAGTTTTTAATTGAAAAGAATGGAATATGACTAGCAGCACTAATATACTAAGAACAAAGCCCCAGAGTCCCACTTTCTAGGTTTGTGCCTTGCACATCCCTCGCACAGCTTCCTACAAACCATCTCCCCCAACACCTGCCCCTATATTGAGGGCCTACAAAAATTACTCTGCTTTCAGTCATTTTTCAAGAAAGTACAATCTGCTTGACTTTTCAAGAAAGAACAATCTACTAAAAAAAGTTCAAATGCACTGGGCAATCTGAAGCCTGGAACCCTTCAGCATTAAGCAATGAAAAGCAATAGTTACTTTCATAGGAGGGTATTTGTGGTAAGGTGCTGCTCCTGTTGCTAATTCAATGGCTGTTATCCCAAAACTCCACATATCAGCCTTGAAGTCATAGCCTCTCACCTGGAATAGAAACAGACAGAAAATAAGATGATGGTGTCTTAAGTTCTAAAAACCAAAGACTAAAACTTTTTTTTTTTTTTTTTTTTTTTTTTTTTTTAAAGCAGTAAGAATACCTGCTCCATTACTTCAGGGGCCATCCAACACGGAGTACCAACAAACGTTTTCCTCACTTTGTTACGAGTAACATCACCTCCTGTTGCTAAAAACGCACTAACACCAAAATCTGGGAGGGAGGGAAAAATTTTAAATCAATTAAACCACCACTAACAAGGCAAAGATTTTACATTTTAAAAATGTCTATTTATAGACATTCACCACTGCACAGATTACCTATGTTTCATGATATGCTATTCTTGAAGTGCTGTGAAATAAATGGTAGTTATCACTGAAAAATCCCTTAAGTTTAACCTCCTGGAACATGTCTCACCAGCTACAGGTATGGACTCCAAAATGTCTGTCACTTCCAGTTTCCAAATGCTCACTTGGAAATACAATTTGCATCTGCTAGTAAAAGATAAGGAGCTACAGCCAGTGTCATTACTAAATCTTAACACAGTTTGCACAAAAGGGAATAGTCTCTCATCTAGCTATTTATCTACGTATATATATTTCTTTCTTAAATTATCATCAGAGACTACATAACTAGAGGTTAGAGTACATTGAAGTGGAGGACAATTATCAATTAAAAGAGGAAGACTAACGAATATAAAGATTACATTTTTCTAGCAATAAAATACCCACAGGTAATGACCAAAAGCATCAAGCATCCACTTTTGCTTTGCTTTAAGGCAATCATACAAAAAAATTGAAGAATGTCATTCCTCATGCATTAGTATGTAATTTTCACTTGTGTCACTAGAAAAAGCCCAAATCAAATTACCATCCTTGTTGGTAATACTGCATTTTTCAACTGAAGTTTTGTAATAACCTGGTATGGGAATAGTGTTGCACAAAGACACGTCACGTATCAACTAGGCAAGATACGAGGTTTCAGAAACCTTTGGTCTTACTCAGTACTTAAGCTCCTTTATTATGAAGACCAAATAATTTGATTCTTATGACTACTACTCAAGAATATAAATACATTCAGAGGTTATTTAGGATGCTATAAAAGACACTGTCTGCGCTCAGTTTTTCAACCGATACTGATGCAAGACTAATGGTAGAAATGAAGGAAGAAAATGTTAAGACGATATAAAATGTATCCTCTGTACAAATGTATTTGACTGAAAAATGAAAATTAACATCATTTCCTAAATAACTATCATTAACTAAGCATCTTGAAGTCTGAAATGGGACAACTTCCAGCAATAGCTACTACATAGAAGAGTATTCTAGAAGTATCCATTGCTCCTAAACCAGCTTCAGATCCCATTTTGTTTAGCTTGGCCATTACATTTCCACCACTGCCTTACCTGCTATCTGTACAGAGCCATCTTCACCAAGAAGAATATTGCCAGCCTTCAAATCCCTAAAACACACAAGTAAAAAGTTACTTTCAGGTCTGAAAGGCATATAGGTACATATTCTACATTAAAAAAAAGACAACAACAACAACAACACCACCCACACATATTAACTCCACATTACTGTCTGAAATTTCAAAAGGAAAAAAAAGGAACTGAAGCACTGCATGTAAGTGTTTCACAATAAAACAGTATGTTGAGCTGACACTTTCACAAACATTATCTCTTTTGTTTGATTATTTTGCATAAAAAGACCCAAATTAAGCTTGGACAGAGTAAGCAGAATTCAGAAGCAGATGGTCAAAGAGGAAATACTTAGTTTCAAACTCTGTTTTACCTGCTTTTATCAGTGTAATCTCACAAACTGCTTTAAAGAATTATAGGAAGAATTAACATGTTGTAACATCCAACTGTTCCATTAATGAAATAGAAAAATTGGAAGAAAATTTGTCTTAAAATCTCTTCCATAAAGCATTCTTCTGATCCATCTTGAAGAAGGAAAACATACTGTGGATATCTATCCCATAAAATTATTAAAACTCTGAAATAACAACTGTATTTTGCTAGGATACCACTGTGAAAAACTTGCAAAAGTTCTAAATTTCTCAATCTGTCAGAAGTTCCTTGTGTGCTTAAAATTCTGCTCATTTAACACATTCTTTTTATACATAAAGTTAAGCATAAATATTTCTGGCCTGAAGCCAGCCCCCATTTTAAAAAGAGAAAAGTAAATTAAATTAAAAAGTAAGAAGAAATTAAAAGTAAAAAAGAGAAAAGTAAAGCACTGGAACAGGCTGCCCAGAGAGGTTGTGGAGTCTCCTTCTCTGGAGATCTTCAAAACCCGCTTGGACGCAGTCCTGTGCCACGTGCTCTAGGTGACCCTGCGTGTGCAGGGGGGTTGGACTAGATGATCTCTAGAGGTCCCTTCCAACCTTAAGCGTTCTATGATTCTATGAAATCCCATTTCTAATGTATAGGCTAAATCTTTCATTCAGAAAACATCATAAACATCACGAATTTGAGCCAAGTTATCTTTTACTGAAAATAATTAGCACCACTGCTATTTAAAAGTAATATAATCTGCTTTCTTATACAGAAATGAGAATTAATTAAAATGAGAAAAAATTCCCCACCAATTTTGGAAGGAGAATCTCCAACTGGCACGTACCACTGATACTACTACAGGTGAAAACCTGTAAGGTAAATGTGAAAAAATGTGCGCTGTATTATTTCAAACAGCACTCCTGAGGTACTGCATAACTTTTAAGGTTTTGTTTGTTTGTTTGTTTAAAGGAAAGAAGGAAGATGTAACAAATGGTTATCTTTCTCGTATTCTTTTTACGGTGCTTTAAGAAGACACAAGGGGAATTCCCAATTCCGATCTCAAAAAGTTCTGTTACCCTTAAAAACTAATGTATGTTCCTTTTGTAACAGTATCAGCTTAATAGAAGACTACAAGTAAAGGTTTGCAGCAGATCTTTGGCATTCCAGAGCAGAAGTCAAAATAATTGTTCTTTATTTCTCCATTTATCTCAATTTTCTCTCTGCAAAAGGAGGAAACGTTTCTGGATTTACATCACAGGCAGGCCATTTATAAGATGGGACACAAGAAGCGTGCCCAGAGAACCATTCCTGTGCTGCAACTGCACTGCCTCCATTCTCCGAGTTTTGACTGCAGCGACTCTGGGCTTTGTTTAAAACAGGGTCTTGTAAAAGGCCAGCACTTGGAACAGAGAGCCTGTTGTAGACACTCTTCCTTAAACGTCAAATTCATCTCAGTAAAACTAATTAGGCAAGTCAAAATACATCATTTCCTACATCCAAACAGTGGACACAACCTGGATCACTACAGCAGACATGTACAGATAAGCCTGAGGGATCTGCACAGTTTATAGTGGGGAAGTCAGTGAAGACTGAACCACCACGAGGCGCACATGAGCCAACGGCCATAACCAGGGCACCAAACCTGCTTCTCATACGGTCATTAAAAAAAGGGCTGTAGAACTGTATTAGATGCTGCCTACACAATAGTACCTGAGCGACCAAGGTTATGGCCTCACTGTGCAACATGATGCACAAGACAGAAATTGTCACATGCATTAAACTCAGATTAGATATTAGATGTTAGGAGCACCTGCAGTCAGAGATATAGAGAGTACAGTTTTCAGAGACTTAGTGCAGCATACACTTATTCTATGAAGGAGATAAACAAGATAAAACAGACAAGTGCAAAGTACTGGTAACAAATTGCAGTGGAGCATCTGCCGGAGCGTTATTATTATTGATTATCAAATTATCAAATATTGATATTTACAGTATGTGAAAGGCAAAACAATTTGCTTAGTTAAGTAACAGCAGTTTACCAGTATCAAGAAAAACTATAGATGGAACTATAGACGCTTTTCATGATATGTATGTTCCTTACCTATGAATTTGTCCATTCCTGTGTAGGTAGTCTAACCCCTCCAAAACTTCTTTAAGAATTGTTGCTATTATTGGTTCTTCAAGGACACCATTTTTGTGTTCTCCTCTATTGACAATATACTTTATGATATCCAGCATTGACCCTATATTGCAGATCCAAGGGAGGAAAAGAGGCATATATATAGCTTTATCATACTGGACCCTGGCAGAAGTTATACAGAACTCTTTCAATCTCTCCATGCTACTCCAATTTAAATCTTTAAATGTATGTGCAAAAGCGTCAGCTAGTTGGCTCAGAATCAAGCATGCAACTATCTGATTAAATGGAAAAGCAAGCAATGCTTTGTCAGGAATGTTTTACTCAATATTTCATTAGAAAGATGTCCTAACCAATTGCTAAGCTACCATGTATTAAAAAAATCAGAAATATCCCACATTTAACCAGACAAGAACAGGAAACAGGTTTTGGTTGATGACACATATTATAGTTCAGATGTTTACCACCCAAAACGACACTCTCCGCCAACAAATGATGGGTATATCCCTTGACACACACAGTTCGACATTGAACCTCAGTTATTCTTAACTTCCAGGAATCTAACGGCAATATTTCTGTTTATACAAGAGTTTTCAACAGTTCATTTTAAGCTCCTGTCACAGATGAGTGGTTTCTCAGGGCCTGTAGCTGCTTTTGATGGTTATTAATTGTACAAAACATGACCTAACAGTCCTCAAATTCAAGCAAATACAATGTAACATAGTTCCCATCCTTGCTTTCCAAGGGTGATGGTGCAGAAGTCTGTCGCCATCAAGACTAACCTTGAAGAACACCATTAACAATCAAAACTTCCCCATCTTATTCTGAAGGTTCAGTTTTCTAAACCATAAGCACATTCAGTCTAGTCTATTTTTCTCTCGCATAATTAAGATTTTCACACCAATAAACATCATTATAAAAATTATAATGCATGTTTGGTTAGTCTTTTAAGCAATAAAAAGGATGTTATACAAACAGCAGACAGTCTTCCATGATGACTCTCAGAGTGAGAAAAGTCCATTACAAAGTCAGAAATGTATGCTTTTTTTTAATCTTCTTTTTTGGACTTGTAACTCAGAACAGGCAAACAAACCCCACACTGACTGAAGAAACAAAATTCTTCTCAGAATAGTTTTTCTTACACCCTATTATGACAAATTTTTAATATTTTGATTCAGAAAATAAAATTAGAGTAATTAAATGAACAAAGATTTTCAGAAATTCTTTGTATGCATTATCAATAACCATACAAAAACTTAATCACACACATTCCTGCTATATCATTCAGCACATCTCTATGGTTCATATCTTACAATCTCCCTCTCCTGTCCTTGGTTGGTGTAATTCAATTAGCTCAAATGAGGCACAAACAAAAAAAGAGTAACTTACCCCCACTTAACAGCTTCATAACCAGCCAAAGTTCATCCTTCACCACAAAAGAAGTGTAATAGGTCACCACATTGGGGTGATTGCATTGACTCATGGCTTGAATTTCTTTCTGTAAGAAATACAAAGCCCCGCATAATATGGCCAGCTGTCAGTTCTGCTTGAATAAATGAAGCTTTAATCGATTTCTGAAGTGAAATAATGTAACAGCACCGAAAAAAAAGCACAAAATATGCATCAAGGCACCAAAACATTTCAATTTATTCGTAAATCTACGTGCGAGACAAAACATATTGCAAGGAACGCGAGGGAAGTTTGGCCAGGAGACACAAACATAATCAATTTTCTTCTTAGCACAGCAGAGAAATTATTGTTAAAGTTCCAAGTTTAGAGTGAGCAATGAAGAATGAGGAGTCTCCAAGAGCTGAAGGTGAATAGAGATTGGATAAGAGAACTGGAGAGAAGATCAAAACCTGCTGCCTTTCCTGTTCAAAAAGGCTTCAGAAACAGGAGAATGGGGCAGAGAGAGACAAGGAGGAAGAGGCTGCAGGACACGATGGACGGCGTCACCAGCTCTGCTTTCTGGCTGGCAAGGCGCGTGCCACAGAGCCAAGCAAGCAGACGGAAGTGCAAGAGGTAAAAGCAGTGTTACAGATTGAGAGGAAAACTCAGAGGAAACAATTGAGTAAAAGAACATACAGCCACCAACAGATGCACGACATGGCACTGCCAAGTAACCCTATCTGCAACACACCACAGCTGTACACAGTAAGAATAAAGGCCTTGTATTCGGGTGTTTGAGTCCTCTTCCAGTCACTGGTTTACAAAATTTTTCTGGTAACACTTTTCAGGCAAACACACATTGCTCTGGATTAGCACGTAGAGGCCTTCAGGCCTCACAGCAATTGAAGCAACCCCTGCCCTACACCTGCCTGTGCCTGTCACCAGCCACACGGCTCGTTCCCGTTCCGGAGCCAGGGGACACGCTGCTGGAGAGCAAGCCAGTCCACAGGCCAGTTCTGCTAAAAACTGATTATTCCACCTTTCCTCGATCCCTGAAAAGACAGGCCCTGTGGCTGTTCCCTATTAGATTCATTAAAGCTGCCACAGATGCTCTTTTGTACTTAGAGCCTCATTTCCGTGAATATTTTTAAAGACTTTCTTTGTTGGTTATTCACAGTGCATGTGAGATCACATGACAGTTAATTATTGCATTAAAGACTTTGATTTAATAATCACCAAAAAGTATGAGGAGATTAAGTCAGGCTGTAGAATGACACATCTCAGAGTCCTCCCTGCACTGCCTCCTAGCCCCAAAGAGGAATGTCTGTGTACCGATGCAATGAGCCTAACTGATCAATTTACAAAAAAATAATTTTAGTGCGAGAAAGCAGAAGGAAAAGTAGTGAAGAAATGTGATACACATTTCTCCTTCTCAGCAGATGTGTCAGCTTAAACTCAAGTCAAGCTACTCAGGATTTTAATGCAGTTCTCTCTAACAAATCCTAACTGTAACACTCCCACTCTATTTCATTTCTTATATTCCTTTATTGTTTTGCAAAGACTGGTAACATCACAAGGCCTCACAAGGCCTGCTTGTTGCCACTGGACAAAGATACATCTAACCTGCTTTATTTATACATTAATAGTGCAGAAATGTAACTAGCTGCTTGAACTAAGCTTAACAGTCTTTAACTGAAAAGTGCTATATGTATTTTGGCTTAACCCACATCAATTACAGCAAAAATTGAGCAATCAGGGTAACCATGGCCAAAGACACCTTATTTCTCAGTTTAGTGACTGTTTCATATCAAGTCCTAGCAAAACAAAATGAAACACGCTCACGTTAAAAGTTAGCTTCTTTTTGGCCAGGTTATTTCCAATCCAGTTTCATGGATAGGTCGCACAAAGACGTGTGCCACCATTAAGAGCAGGTGACACCTAACAAGCTGCTGGAAGACAACTATTTTTGGTGGCAGCACTAACTTGCAGTATTCACAAAAACGGGGCCCAGCCGCAAGCGAGCGGGCAGACGGTTCGGTTGTGTTTGTATTTCCTAAGGACCTACCTCACAGGCACCTGGAATGTGGCACCTCCGAAGGTGCAAGGGGCTCTTTCAAGGAGCCAGCCTGGAAGGGCTGCCCAGTGCACAGTCTCAAATGTTTGCTGGTAAGAGATAATTCTCTGGAAATAGGTCTGCCAGGGCGTGCAGATAAAAGCCTCCTCCTTTATTTTACTTCTACTGAACAGCTTCAGGAGTTTCTTATTTATCTGACAGTACTGCATTGTATCAGCCAAGCTTGCACACGGATACAAGAGTTTCTCCTTTAAAACAGATCTTTTAGACAGTAAACACAGTAACGTACAGACGGATTACTGATCAAATGAACATTAAGTAGTAGTTCAAAATAAGAATTAACTCATTTTACTCTGAGTTTTATCATCTTTCTTAAAACACTAAGAGTAAGTCATTCTATAAATTTTGTTTCTTTAAGATTGAGGATAAGGGCATTCCTTAAGATAGGCAGTCAGGATAATATTAAAAGACAGAAACTTTTCCTTGGCTTGCAGAGTAAAGTTACATTTAGCTTACAATAGTGAGAACAT
Source organism: Tinamus guttatus (assembly GCF_000705375.1). The sequence continues at coordinate 324,468 of NW_010577202.1, read as the reverse complement.
GGGACAATGCAGGAAAGAGTATTAAATTTCAAGAGTTTGGCAGCTTTTGTAACCTTGGTATTATTTAAACTCCCTCCCCCACTGCCTTTCTATTTAATTGACAAGAGCCCAAATCCTAAGTCTGCTTACGCGGGCATCAGGCTTGCTGCATTTCCATTTCTCTAAGGCCACGGAGAGGAGGATTTGTCAAGAGTGACTTTGCACATCATAAAACAGGCATTCATCAGCAGGATTTTAAAGAACAGAATGTTTGGGGAACAGTTCTGGAAGATCCTTATGCCAGAGGAAGCTGTTCCATCAGAAAGTAGTGACTAAAAACTCAACAGCTTCAAAATCATGTTACCAAAAAATCAAAACCAGGAGCATTCTAAGTATTAACTGAAGTATAAGTGCTTGCACAGGTATAACAATATTTTTAAAATAACTTATTCCTTTTGCTAGAGTAATATATCTATTTTTAAACAAAATCTAGAAATCTCTAGATTAAAACACAGTCAAAATATACTTATTTCCCCCAGGGGAAAAAAAAAAAGAGTTATATGTGTGCACACATGCATGCATATATGTATAATACAAAAAAAAAAAAAAAAAAAATCATATGTGCCCTTTTGGTTACCCTTCTAAAGCAGTCCTATGAACTCAGAGAGACAGAACTTATGTTCAGGTCAATATAGATTAACAAATAAAGCACCTGAACACAGAAAAGTAGATACTGACTTATGTTAAAAAATGATGCCATGGAACAGTTGCCTTTGTACAAAAAGAAAATAACACAGGACCAGAAGTTCAAAATGTGTGGACACATTTGGCAGACAGTGGAGGCATCTCAGCAGCACTACAGTAACTTGTACAAGCTGGTATCAAATTGTAGCTATGTCTTTTTATCATCTGGATATTTCTTGGGCAGTTTCAGTAGCTTTGCCAGCTTTCATTTGCTATAATTTTTTTTTATTATTCTTAATTTCCACCAGTAATTCAAATTCTGCTAAAAAATAAACCCAAACAATAAAGTCTGATCATTTTATATTACTTTATGACAGTGTTGGCAGTCTTATGAAAGTGCTCTTTATGGGCAGTAGGTATTAATACCGCATGCACAGCCTCACCTTCGGCTGTTCTCCTTTAACAGAGCTACACTTATCCTTTGGGTTTAGTTGAACAGAAACCTCCCTGTCTCCGTGGTAATTTCACTGCCATGGCCCTCGCCTCTCATACAAGTCGGTACGTAAACTAAAGGCAAATGCCCTCAATCACCAGGGGAAGAGCATTTTGGGTCCTCCACTGTAAACAAGCCATTTGATCTGAAGAAACTAGATGGACCATACCCTCTGTATCAAATTCAAGATATCTTTTGAACTGGCAATTCCCTGCTGAGGAGATCATTTCCTTCAGAGGCAGGAATTTCTGCATTAGAAAAAGCCCACAGTCTCTAGGCAGTAGTATAACCTGTGGAACAGAAGAGAGTGTTCTCACTTTTAGAATGGTTTTGCATCCTTCAATTCTCGTTTTCCTGCCTATCTATAAATAAGCATTAGACTCAAAAACCTGACTAGGAACTACAGAAAGCAACAAGTTTAACTTTTAAAACGTTCTTTTCAACTTTTCTGTATTGTTATAGCAAGTGCAGAGGAAAAGACTCTTGCAGTTCCTTTCACAAAGAGCATCCTGCAGGTGCCTTCCTCCTTTGCCCAGTGTCCCACACAAACAGCCCTGCTCCTGTGGCCCGTCACTGCCTGGTGGACTTTGCTACACAGCGTGTGGCAACAAGAGCTCCTGGTGCGCGGCCACAGAGCCTTCCTTACCCCAGCCTTCCCCCTCCGAAACGCTATCATTGCAGAAATATTCTGACAACCAGGCTTTGCCTTTTTTTGTGCTTTAGATATTTTAAGACAACCTATTAAGTTTTACTATTATATTTTAACTAGTCTTCACACAAATGAACATACACCTTTCCTCAATATTAAGAAATGTAAGATGACTATAGAGTAGCCTCTCAAAAAAAAAGTCTCCAGAAATCAAGGTTAAGGTTCTTCCCAGAGCTCTCAAGAGTCATTTAACTCAAAGGATTCAGGTTTGTACCTCTTCTTTTTAGGGTACTGGGAAGTATATATTTGCCTGATATATTTTAGGGTGAGGTATCTTTCTTTCGGATTATTTTAAGTCCTTTTCCCCTCCCCAACAATATCCTGCATAAAACCCTGCTCTCACTCTTGCACCAAGTAAAATCAAGATCAAAGCAGCAGATCGTCTCCCTACAACATGTTCTCTCTGCTTTACTTACGAGTAGCTCATCCATACTGGTCTGGCATTTCTCTAAGTTGATCCTCTTTATTGCTACGCGTTCTTGCCTGGGTTTGCATAGCGCTGCCTGGACAACAGCTGTAGCACCGCTACCTGGAAAAAGGCAGAAGAGGAACACGGACTTAATGTGACAGGAATTCCCACCAGCGCCCAGCCCAAGAACCCAGCGCAGACCAAGAACGGAAGAACCTTCTGTAAGGCCTTTTCCAGCATTTCCGGCACACGCTGGCAGGACAGCTTGCTCACTTCCCACATGGAGAAGAAAGGCTCTCCAGTTCAGAGACTACAAGCAATTCCAGGGAGGAGAACTGAACATAATGGGCTCATTTATCAAGTCACTCCCACACCTAAATGCACTTCAAAGCTTGGGAGCCCTTACATTTTGCTTCTGGATACATCTGTTTCAATCAATATTTTAAATATTTCATGACTTGCAGATCGAACATGATGAAAAGTGCTGAATGTAGGGGATCGCTTTGTCAGATGTTATTTCTTTCAGTTCTTTCAGGTCACTCCCGCTTACCAGGCTTTTGTCCCCACTGCTTAACGAACATAGAAACACTGCTAAAATTGCACATGCCCAAACTTCTACAGCCCCGCCCGCGTTCCTTGCTGGTCTGTTATGAGCAGGATAACCACGGACAAAAGGGCTGCTGGAGAAGAGCGCGAGGGTCACACCAGCTGGAAGGTGGTGCCAGGTACTGAACGGCCTGGCGGGGAAGCAAGCCACACTTGCAAGCTGCAGGAGTAGAAAGTCCCACTGCTTCTTTTATCGAGCACCCTCTGGGTTTGCCCCAGGGTCAGTATCTCAGCATTGCTTACCAAACTAATGAGGTGTTTCCAATTAATATTCACAAAGAGTTGCCAAGCTTGAACATCTTAGAGCTACATCAAGCATAGCAGAGTACTTCCTCGAAGCAAGTGCATCTTGCTCATTTACGCAAAAATCTAAAATCCCCTGAGCAGCTCCCACCTGTAATTCTATTTTCACATAAATTACGGTCTTCTAGTAACTCACTGAACTGAGCACCTGCTCACACATCATGCTCTATTTACGCACAGTAATTGGCATGTGCTGGATGAATAGAAATAATGAACAAAAACTGTTTTGTTGTCAGGCCCCACAAACATGGATTCAGTTACCAGTTGACTTAGGAACAATTGAGAGCTTTTCCCTCCATGCACCCAAAAAAAACACCAACAATAACTCATGACCGGAAGTTACTGTCCATGATTTAACTTCTATTTGCTTAGATATTTTCATGTCTTGTTTGATTGCATGTTTTTTCCCCCTCTGCTCAAACCACGAAGTTTTTTAGCTCAGTACACAAATTTTATTATAGTATAAAACTGAGTTTATCCTAGAAAGATGAAATTCTTTAAAATGTCTTAACAGGATAAACCAGTCATGCTTCCTCTTCTGCCTCTTGCAGGCAAATATTGACATGTCCTGTTCCATCAGCTTACAGATGCAGTCTTTAAAAATTCCAATAATGGCATTAATAAAAGAATTAAGAGATATTAAAAAATAAAGAAAGAAAGGGAGACAACATCCCAAGGAACTGATAGGTCTACCTACTTCAACTCTAATAAGATTCATTTTATACCATTTTCATGAAGCCCACACATGAAGACATAAATTCTCTCATCATTTTGCTATGCAACTCCAGGCTGGGGGAAAAGAGGAAAGAAACTAAATCTTTAGCTATGAAGGACTGGAACCAAGAGTAAAGATTCTCCTTGATGTCTCTTTTCTCCATATGCCAGTAGTTTTCTCCACTTGTAGGAAACCAACCGAATTTGCACTTTCAAAACACAATTGTACACCAAAGTCACATTAAAATAAGACCATCACACAAAAGAAAAATTCCTCAGCACTGTTTGGATGTAATCTTAGCTGCTTCCTCAAGGTAAAGTACAATAGTATAGTGACAATAAAAAGTTACTTTAGAAGAACTTTGGAAAACTTGGATTACAAAAAACAGTCATGTCACATCCCTAACCTTACCCCCATTATAGTTCCTGCTCAAGCTGTACACGAGCCCAAACCAAACAGAATGCATTTACTGCTATTTAGACATTCTTCTCTTACAAGATTAATCATGGGCATATCTGTTAGGCACAACTTGAAGATCAGTTCCTCTTTTGACTACTAAAGGAAGATGAGAGGTGAAGTTTTGGGACACAAACTGCAGAGTTCAGAAGTTATTTATATAAAGAGCCTATCAGCGCACTTGCCTGTTTCGCCTCTCCAGAGGTGCTGACTTGCAATGGGTTATCTTTAATCACAACAGTATGATGCATTGGCAATGCAAAAAGTTTGCTCTGTTTAGAGTAAGGGTAACCTCAGTTTCTCTTCTTTCTCTTCTCATTGGAACCCGCTAGACAATATATTATTTTGACACTAAATGTAACCTATGCAGCCTGCATTCTTGGAGGGATACAGATAGAAAACAGATTTGAAAAGAGTTTCAGGTATTAAAATAGCCACTTAGTGGCTCTATGCTTCCTTCCACTGAAAACATTTTTCCTCTCCTCCTCTGGCTCACAATGGAAACCACTGAGGATAAAGGAGAGGAAAGTCCTTAACTTTCCCATGTGCTCTGAAGCCTCCTTCTGTGCAAGTGAAGGAGTGATGTCCTACTCTAGTCTACTACACAAGTACAGGAACTGAAGGGCTCCTGAGGAACAGATGTTCAACAGGACTGACCAGAGAAGCTACTCATCAGAAGAGTTTACAGACTAGAACAATAGTCTACCATCATGCAAATAATAATGATTATGATAATAATAAAAGTCCCAGACATTTTTAGCATGACAATTTAGCTAAGCATAACAATTTGATTCATGTTGAAAGAAACTGTTTACATAGGATACGCTACAGTAAACCATTCCCAGGCTCACTCGGGTATGCAGAACCTTGCGAGGCATCCAGAACCCCGTGCTCGAGGTGAACATGCACCTGCTCTACCACAGGAAAAGCACTGACGGGTCTGAGCAGCCAGCCACGCACGATGCTTGGCCATTCCAAAAAAGGAGCTGTCAGAATGAAAGCTCACGCTGGCCGAGCTGGGAAGCCTTTATCTGCAGGGGTCTCCTACAGAAGGAGGCTACGGAGCGATCACCAGCAGTCAGACTCAAAACCCTGCTTTGTTGGATTTATAGTTTTTCACCACTTTTGGGAGTCTTCTTCCTGCTTGCTGCTGCATCAAGCCCGGTATCAGAAAGTTAACAGTGAAATAATGCAATTTCAGTCCACAAGATGCCTACTGCTATTGCCATTTCACAACGGGCCATGACAGGCAGTTTGACCTTGCCCTCATGTTCCTTACTGTCATCCTACAACTACGGGTGTTAATACTTTAGTTTTGTTTACCTTCTACTAATCAAGTCCCCAGCACTAACAGAATGAAGATAGAAGGCAGCAGCACTCCGTGTGCACATCACACGTGTACACACACACCTTCACCTTCACACAAGCATGCAGCACTTCTGCAGCACTTCTGCTCATTTATTCCCTGTGGCAGATCTATAAATGTCTTGCACTTTACACCATTTATCTCAGCACTTTTATACCAAATACATCTAGGACTATGTTTTTTCTCCTCAAAAGATTAAAAAAAAAAAAAAAAAAAAGGAACTTTACTACTCCATAGTGGTTTACCAAGTCTTACTTTTAGTACCTCATTATTATTCTACAGTAACCTCATGCAAACATCTTTGAAAGGGTTTTGCATTCATTAGGTTCCTTCAGACACTACCACTGTCCCCCACCTACCACATTTCTTCTAATTTCTCCATATATATGAGAAGACCAGCGAGAGAGATGTAATTCGTTGGTAATGACACCAGCTTTCTTGCTGATGGGATGCCTGACACATTAGACAGAAGTCATAACTACAGAACACCAACTGCCCTATCTTGGTACTTGTACAAGCTCTTACATATCTACCCAGGGATGAGCCCAAGCCCCAGGGGAAGGCAGGTGCACCTGGCACCAGCCACCTCGAAGAGAGGCCATTCGCCCCCATGGACAAGGAGAGAGGGAGACAGGAAAAGACAGAGCATGCTATGGAGAAGCTCTAGGCATGCCTCAATCCCTGCTGCATAACTGAAACACAGAGGACATTGAGGAGCTAGTGGAGAAAATGAAGCAAGGAAGCATAAGTAACCAGCTGTCTGTTCCTCCAGATCAAGGAAAAGACTCACCTCTGAGTGCCTGAATTGGGAAGATTATGTAGATTTTGAATGTATACCAGCCATTGTTCTTATTATTATTATTGTGCCTCTATTTCCCATAACAATTTTAGTTTGTAAACCCAAATTGTAGTTCAAAAATAATGGTCTGTGCTGCCATATCACCTCATCTTACTGGCATACTCTGTTTAGTAGCATTCTGTTCTTATCTTTTGCACTACTTTAATACCACTACTTTTAAACAATATCCCTCTTTCTTACATCTACCCAAATCTCATGAAGTTGGTAGTAATCTCATGTGGTAGTTAATCCAGGGTTTTGTGAGTATTTGGAACCTTACAAATCAATTTTTGCAAGTTACAGGTAGGTATATTATCTTTGAGGGAATTCCTTTTAATCTGACAAAGTATCTCAATATAACTAGTCCAAAAAAATAATTACACACTCAAAACTGAGCATGCAGAATCGCCAGTTATTGGCATTGTACTCACGTACCACTACAATTATGACTTGAATGGCAGCTGGTTCTTCCAGATCCCAGATAATGCAACAGATACCTGCCAAACTAAAGCATCTTCTTCTGTAAAGTGCATATATTCTCTCTCCAAGATATGTGCACAATCCCTTTGGAAGTCCATGGCTCAACGCAGTTGTTATGATTTTTCCCCAGAAGCCTGCGTGGTCCTGGCCTTGTGCTGATTCCTTTGGGACATGTGCATCTGTAACGGGTACTCATCATTAGACCCCTTCCCACATGCACTTACCATTCGCCCGTGGCATTAATGTATCGGGTCTCCCCAACAGACAATCAGACTGTGTGCGCGTTTGAAACATCACATCGACAGCTACAACAAATTGCGAAGATGACACTACAGAACAGGTTGGCATTGGACATACTACCATGAAAGGAAGAAAGAGCATGTGAAATCCTTAATAAGACACCGGGAGAATGTTGTGTTGCTACAGAAAACAGGATGCCTGAAAAGTATTGAGCCAAGTGTCACAAGAAAATGTGACTGTGACTATGGTCATGGGGTGGAATGACAGGCAAGCACTAACTAAAGCTCCTCCGGATTATTT
>NW_010577202.1:293879-307920 GCF_000705375.1 Tinamus guttatus | reverse complement strand
ATTAGATTCAGTTTTGATTTTAAGAGACATGTTAGGAACTATGGTAAAGCATAACATCACAGAAAAAGCACCAAAACACTTGTTACATGCTTTATTTAGTGTTAAATCTGTTCAAGATAACCCTCATTTTCTAGCTAAACTAACTAAGCTGTTTATGTGGCTTACTGAATGACAACTTCTAATTATTAGAAGAGCATTTTTTCAAAAAAAAACAGCAAATTACTTGTGTTTTGGGGTGTTGTTAAGAAAAATAGATGGAGAATAGGCTTTAAAGTAAAGCAGTGCTTTAAAATTTCAGCAGAAGATATATCAGCAAATACGTCATATCTGTGTTCAATTTTCTCATATGCAACAGCTGCATTCTGGATAAGAGTCTCCTAGTGGTAGAAAAATATATTATTATACAGTTGTGTTGAATTAACAATTCCCCTCGATGTAAAGTCAGGTGGTTAACACACATTAGAAATGATCTGCCACAAAACGAAAGGTCTGCAAAAGTTGGAAGTATTGAACCGTCATCCACTATTAAGGTTAATGCCCAAATGGTGGCGTTAGCAGTGGAGACCTTCCCTCCAGCAATAGAAAGCAAAAGCGAGCAAGACTGCAGCAGGACAGGGCAATCGGCGGGCACAGAAACACGGGTTACTCGCAGCTGCTGGAAAACAGCCACCTTCTCCAGCTGCAGTGAGTTGTTGTGGGTGCACATGGGGAAGGGATTGCTGTTAGTTCCCATGCCACAAATTCCTGTAGTGCACCTAACATACTACTATTTAAACTGCTACTTCATGTCCAATATAGTAATTTTTGTCCCAGGACCACTATACAGATTCAGGAAATTCTAGCATTCCCCTGAACTTTACAACTCTTTGAAATGAGCAGTTTTTATAGGATAGGAATTTTTAAGGATAGCAATTTTGCCAACAGTTGGACCAGTGGGAAATACTCTGTGCAATCAGGCTACAACTCCAGAGGAACAGCAAAGTTTCAGAGGAGGGTAAGATAGTACAAAAGAAAGCAAGAGCCAACCCTTGAGGCAGTTGGTCTGTGCCAGCAGGCCAGCAGTCTTTGGAAAGCGACACCTGACCGCTTAAAGGAGTTTTGCCTAAGACTTCAAACACTGAAAATAAGAGACATCTGCAGATTTGGGAGAATCCCAGGGACAATCTGGGACTCACAATCACCTCACCGGAATCAGTGATAGTTCAGAGCTGTGCTATTCTGCTTGAACTCAGTTTGGTCTTTCCTAAAGCTTAAAAGCATAGAAGCCTGAGATGTTGCCTGGGGCACTGCTTCCAGTCAGCGAGTCATTGATTTTTAGGGGAACACATGCTTGACATAGACAAGCCATAGACGTTGTAAGCAATATTTGAAACCTTGTAGGCTACTATAGGGGAAGAGTTAAGCCGATGCACTGCCCTTTTGAGAGCCCTGGCAAGAACATCTGCAGACAGAACAAGAAGTCTTAGAACAGAATTACTCAGACCTCTCCATTTGTAGGTTTGAAGGACTTAAGGGAGAATAACACTGGAGTTTATGGAGTTTATAACAATATAGCAGGCTAATTAATTGTACTATATTAACCTTCAATAGAAATATTCCTATATGAAGTCCTATATACACCTGAAGACGGATTCATAAGCAATGTACACTTTTGTACACTAATAGCATCAACCCAGTATTTTTCCTTTGAGAAGAAGAAGAACAAGGCAAGCAGCAGACAACCCAGACAGATCATGTAACCCAGTGCAGGCAAAAGCAGAATGGGAAAGACCTATTCTTTCTGGTATTACCTCTACCTAAGAGAAGCAAATGAAGACAGAACCAGCCCACCCCATCCACAAAGGGCCTCAAATTGCAGTTATAACCATCACATGGTATGCTAAAGCTCTCTACAATTTTGTACTTTGTGTTTGAAAGCCTCTAATTTGATGGTAGTGAGGGATGACTGTAGCTTAAATCACATCAAGAGATAAGACGGCTGAAAAAAGCAGCTGGTGCTAACAGGAGCAGACTAGATTTCAACCTCCCTTTTTCTTCCAGTGCACATACAGTTAAATAGGAAACATTTCCACTAGGATACGTGCTTGCAGGGTCTCTGTCATTAGTTTAGGTTTGTTTCCACTACCACAGAAGACATTAGAATCTTCTTGGCAGTAACATTACATTACAAACAAGAGTGTTAGTACACTGGAGACACCTCAACACTGCAGCAGTCGTGGTGTTGGCTGTGCGCTTGCTGAGCCCTACTGCAGTTAGTAGCTATCAGTGCATTCTGACTCCCCTTTTTGTTTTTTAAAGGACGAAGGGCTTGGTGCTCCTTTTTCTCTCTCCTTCTCCTCCCTTCTTTTTTAACCTCTTGGTGAGTTGCTCTATCAGCAAGTTTACTCCTTAAACTCAGGCATAAGATTTTCTGTTTGGGATATTGAGGATTGTTGAATCAGGAATCATTAAGCAGTTTACTGTTACATAGTCAAGTTGATCTTACTGATCCATGCAATAGAAACTTCGATTTCATTTCTGGTAAGTACAGGCAGTGCCACAATACATGCCACTGAGATTAATGGAAGTGACTTTTTCCTGTCCAAAACAAATGAAGAACTATTTCTTTTCATAGGAACATCAAGTATTTTTCTTATTTCTTATTTTGATCATCATATTTTCGGCCTGCAAATACCAACAACACTCCCCTCAGTGTCAACCGCTCTGAGTGCGAGGAGGCGTAACAGGCATGTAGACAGAGTCACTTAAAAGAATAATGAAGCCTGTGTGAGCTTCTCCACAGAAGTAAAGCGCAGGCAGCCTCAGTCTCAATGGAGCTCATTCTTCAATGTCACTGCTAGTGCTGTATGGTAGGAACCACCCTTAACATGGCTAAATCTTCCTACTGTCCCTGCGCAGTTGTTCAGATGAGACTGTGAGAATGTGCAGGGCAGTTAACTTATTGTTGCTACCAAACCAGCCAAGATTTGAGTCACCAAACATTCAAAAATTAGAGTTGTGGACGCGTTTAGAATATACACACAAGAGTCATCACATATGGGCAGCAGCAGCATGGCCACTCCTTTTGGAACCTGTAGGAATCATCATCTCTGCTCAAGTAACTTGATTGAATTTAGGATACAGCCATTGTGAAAATGACAGTGGACTAAAGATTCATCTTGCCTTTGAACTACAGTTTAATCATGAAGATGTTGGAGGAGGTGGGAGTCAGTTAATGAGCATTTTAACAGAACTTCCTGTGGCTGTGAATTGATGAAGCTCTAACATATGAAGAGTTGAACTTCCATAGCTTTCATCACTGTAGGATAGGAACATCTCATGCATATTAATAAATTAATCTTCACATATTGGAAGGCTGGAGAATATAATTATTTTTACAACTGGAAACAGAGCTTAAGGGATTTTGCTAAAAGTCACACAAGAAGTCTGCAGCAAAAATATAACTCACATTTTCTAGAGATGAGATTTCATGCAGCTGCACAGCAAGATCAAGGACCTAATCTGGTTAATAGCTAATTCCTAAGTTGGTTCAGCTGAAAATATTACCTAGTTCACTAGACAGGCAGAGAAATGACAGAGAGGATAAAACAGGAGAAGCACAAGAAAAATGTGTCCAAAACTGGGAAATGGGACAGGCAGCATTTTGCTAGAAGTGCACTTGTAGATTTGCTAGATCATCATGAAGAAACATTAAATCCCAAACAGCCTAATTATGAAAGGCCATTCATCCTTTGGGTAAAGAATCCTAGCCTTTCCTCATTGTAGAAGGAATGTTTCTTTACTGGAAAGCTATGAACTTTAATTCAGCACTTATAAAATAGTTGAGGTCTTAGAATTTAAATGCTTTAGAAAAAATACTTTTTGCTTTTGAGGATGTAAACTGAAATCATTTTATAATCTAAATGCCAAATGCAAATCATAAATATGGCTGTATATATAAAAACACAGCTATTAAACAGAATCAGCTGAGTGGGTTTGTTTGTTTTTTTCCTAATGGAAACCCAAGGTCAATACTGATGGGTAGTTCAGTGCCTTTAGGGAAATCCCAACAGCAGTTATAAACAAAAAATCCCAACAGCAGTTAAAAACAAAGTAACACTTGTTCGTATTTTATACTTTCTGTCCAGCATAATGCTTTACAAAGGAGAAACAAAACTGTCCAAAGCTGCTGCCTAAATATCCCCTTAAGTCATTAAACAAAATTCACAGACTCGTGTGGGCATTATAAAAAGCTCTGACTGCCATCTCCCAGCTCAGCTTGCTCAGCTTTCAAAGGACCAGGACCGGCAGAGCTTCTCAGCGCAGGTCGCCCTTAGGGCAGGCTGGTTCATGGAGACCTCGCGCTGGGGCAAGCCGTGTGGGGCGCAGCCGGGCTCGGGCTGCTGTGCCAGGGCAAGCCAGGGTGCCGGGCAGGCAGGGACAGGGCTGCATGGCCCTTGGCCCCGAGACAGCAAGCAGGGCCGCCCTGGGCCTGTCACCAGGTCAGCCGAGACGAAGGTGCCCGCCAGGCTCAGCACGAAGCCAGCGTGGGCAGCCAGGAGGGTAAGGCCAGCCGGTGAGGCAAGGATCAGCGTGATGCAAGACCAGGCACAGACACGCTTGGCTACAAGGCTACGAGGCAAAGACCAAAGGCCTGGGGACCCAGGCGAGGTTTCCCACAGCTCCTGCCCACAACTTCACTGTTTTCACGGAAGCCTGATCCAAGGTTAAAGGGCTGCACAATGTCTGAACTCGCCTCAAATATCGGCAGCTAAACCACTAGGATTAGGTGGAGCCCACTGATGTGCTCGAAGCCCTGACAACAAGGGCTTAGCACCAAAACGTCTTGTTTCATTTGTTGGGAGGGTTCACTATACACACCATTAATTCCCCAAAAAGCAAGGTAAAGCCTCCACTCATTTATTTTTCCTGTTTTTCAAGTGTAGTATTTGAAGAGATTTGGAAAAGAACGGAGAGTTCACTCAAATGCCTTCAGCATGAAATGCAGCTATGTCAATCTGCGGCATCTTGAAATTGCCACTGTATTACATGGGTAGGCAATTTAGAGCAGCAGAAGAAAGGTGATGATCCATCAGGAGAGGAAAAAAAAATGCTTCTCCCCAGCATTTGCTATAGCTGGGAGCAATTCTTGTAGCAGTATCCAGTGCAACCTTTGCAAATTAGTCCTGTTCTCTTTTGATGCAGCAGTACACAGCAATGTTATGAGAAAATGTTACAGATTGCTTTCAGATGCTATAGCAAAAGGAACAACAAAAAAAAAGTGAACACAAATTGAATGGATATCTCACTATGGCGAGAAAGATTCGTTGCTTTTTTTGTAAATGTACTTAAAATAATTGTGGTATAGAGTGCTTTATGTGAAATGGGAGAAAAAAATATGATTTTTGCTTGCGTGTGGTGAAGATATAGGAGCACTATAGGAGAAAGTCAACATTGTATGATGACATGCATCTTGGTATAATTAACAACATGCTCCACATATATATGGCTGAATATTGCCTTGGCCATCTTTAAGCAATAAAGTCTCCCTTCTTTCCAGTTCATTCCAGATGGGATAAATGAATTGGCAGTGCCTGTTTCATGGATGTTACTCATCACTCATGGGAGTGGTGAGGTTAAAGAAGACTTTGAGACATACAGTAGCTAGAGACAGAAGCCTTTCTCTTTCAAGTGTAATCATATGCAAGTATTTGAAGATAATTACAGAAAATAAAGTTAACCGACTTTGGATAGCATAAGCATAACTTCATTTGTTTCTGCTTAAATCATAGCTTGAAAAGTATTACTAAGCAGCTTTACCCTACTTTTTCTTACTTGCATACTACAGCCTATCAAGTCTTTTTTTTTTTAAAGAAAGCGAAATTTGAATCTTCCACTAATATTTCCTGCAAAAGTAGTATCACCTTAGCTTCAAATGCAGAGACATGGCTATTGCTCTAATCCCTTCTAGTCTAATAAGTGCAGAAACATGGAAAATGTTCTCCCAAAGGAAAAAAGTCAGAAAGTGCTATCCTTTCCATTTATCGGTCAACAGTCAAAACATTTTCCCATACCAAGACAAGCTGTGAAATAATGTGTAAAACAAAAAGCCTGTAGGAAGTGAGTAGTCTTCACTCCAGGAAAAATAAAATGACCATTTAAGGCATTAAGACATAGGATTAAAATTTAAAGAAAGAAAAAAGATCTCTTCCTCAGTCTGCAAGAATACTCGGATTCCTTTCTCTGCTGCGTGTAAAAGATCCTAAAATTTTTGTAGCTGAAGAAAAAGGTTACTTTAAATGTTACAATATAAACAATGTGCTTCTATTGTTTTTGTGATTTCTTTATAAATCTAATTTATCTGTGAATGACAGAAACCTAAACTCATCAACACCGTGCTTTTAATGTTCAAAAAGCTGAAGTTAGGCAGCTTAGGCAAAGTCTATTCATAAGTTTTGCTGATATATCATTAACAAATGAAACATCCCCAGTAGGGATCATTTCTCACACATGCTGTGCCCATAGAAACCCTATGTTTTGTATGTATTACTAGGCATAACATGCCGAGAAAGCTGCCTTAATTTGGTTGCAATCATTACCATCTAGTGGAATCAGTCCCATGCTGCCCCCCTGCTATCGTAGCCCGTTATGTGTCTTCTGCAAATAAAGCTATGCAAGTCAGAGCCCTGCCTTCATCTTTTGACCAACGTGCTTGCACCTACAAAACAAAACTAGTTACAGCAGCAAAAGCCACACATTTACGAGCATGTGTTTATGTTATGTAAGGGTTCTTCTACTAAAATGGAAGCATAGTTTTGCCAGCATGCAAGAAAACACATTAAGAAGCGGTGTCCTAGTGTAGGCATGGCTTTGCCCTGCTAGTAACTATACAACACGTGGTATAGTTCTAGTCGAAAGCGCTCACTGATACAGGTTATCAGCCGAAGGGGTGTGATCCTGGCACTGGAGCTTCAAGCGGCACCAGAGGGAGCTCTCTGGGAGGAGGATGCTCCGCTTGCGTGCTGCCAGCATCTGCAGTAGTCACAGCTCGCTGATGTGCAGGGGCACAGTGCATGTGCTGGGACGACCAAAAGAGACAACTAGAATTTGATATGAAGAATGGGTGTCTGGAAGCTCTGGGACAGCTGAAACTCTGTCAGTATAAAAGACAACAGAAAAATATCAGAGCATCATCTGAATCTGCACAGAAGTTTATCCTGGTGGGGGAAAAAAAAAAAAAAGGCACTGGTAAAACCTTCCAGACTCATTTATAACTGCTGATGTAAAAATAATAATAAAAGACATAGTCATTTAATATTTTTGATTTCCTGGAACAGATGTGCTAGAGGAATATCTCAGGTAAGCAGCTAATTGAAAGAGTCAAACTTGTTTAGCTAGAAAAATATTCTATGCTGCAATTTACCTGGCATAAGTTTAAGTAGGTCACAATAAAGTTGGCCCTCATTTTCCCTAATTCAGTGGGAGAGCTGAAAAACATTTTAAAATATTACTGAGTGTCATATTGCTTCATTAGTATTTAATAGTGCAAGGCATAATTCAGCAGTTCTAAGAATGAATTATTGATGCTAATCTACAGATGCATATGACAGGAAACTGTCAAAACTTTTCATTGACAATGAAAGAAGCTGAAGGCAGAAGAAAAGATGGGATGTGAAAAACTATAAATTAAATAAACCTCTTGAACACTTATTTGAAAAAAGACACAAATGGAAATAAGCCACCACAGATAGAAATGCCAAATGAGTCTAACCTCTCCAGCTAGGGACAGCAAAGAAACACAGGACACCTAACTCAGCTGCGAGAAAGGGGGCACCCTCAAGCACCCAGACCAAGATGTGAGAGGTCGCTTGTTGCAAAACTGAGGCAAGATCACCAAATCCCATGATATAAAACAGGCGGAACAAATTAGTTTTTCTGATCAGCAATGGTACTGATATTTCGGCTGAGAATAAATGAATGTCATTGGTAAGTTTAGTATCTAAGTGGCTCCAGGTATCATCTGAAAAATTTACAAGTATCTTTATATTTTTAATTGCTGTTCAGAAAGGAAGTAGAAGTACATTAAGGAAGCCTTTTATGCACTAAAATAGGCTACAGACTGTTACATGGTCATTTACACCACTTCAGCTGAAGGGCAAAAACTCCTTTACCTGCTACGAGCTTTTTAGCAAGAAGATATCTGACTGTATTCCAAGACTCTAATAATACAGCTAAGGAAGACCAAACAGGTTTTTTACTCGCTTTTACATCTGATATTATTTTCCTCTAACAGAGGGAGTAATCTTTAACATCATGAGGAGAAAGCAATATTTCCTACTCTTTGTCAGACAAGCAATAAAGTACTATTTTTCTATCAGTAATTCTCCCAAGAAACCTAACAAGTGAGAAGAGGTTTTTTTTTTCTCCCAGTAAATATAAATCTAAAGTTAGATAAGACTATCTTCTGCTGATTGAAACAGAATAATGCAAACTCAAATATATAGAAGTTACAAGATTTACAAGACACATTTCTTCTGTTACATTAAAATGCTTTCAGAATGAACCGCAGAAAGTTTCTTTTCACACCAGTTATGTGCCTATTTATTGATATTCTCTGATAGAGTTCAACGTGAATGATGTATTCAACATTGCTATATACTACATAAAGCAGTTAGAAAAGACCTTAGATTCAGATGTCTTCCCAGTGTCTTAAACTATGAAGACTCTCTGTGGAAAGAGATGTCATCTTTTTCATTAATTTTCACTTGACATGAATAAAATAATTTTCCTTTTTCCTGTTTAACTATATGTTTGCGCTACAGATAGTACTAGTCCTCTCCAAAGCAGCTTAGAAATCCTGGCAAATAATTTGTCCAACTGTGCAGCTTCTGTGAAGTCACTAGTACATGAACTCATTGAAAAGCCAGGTTAAGATTTTAAATCGGATTTTTTTTTATGGAAATATTGATTGGGAGTAAAAAGAAGAGCTATGCCAAATATCTTCCTGCAGAACGCGCATGTGACTCACAAGAGGCCCCGGGTTCCAGCCTAGTGTTCCGAGGCTCATGGCTGCTTCCCTCGCTGCAGAAGTGCCCGCTGTGAACGCGGAGCTGCCTTCAGGAGCCTGCCCTGGCCTGGACACAGTCCTGCTCACTCACCAGTACTTCTCTTTCTTTAGGGCATCTACCCGCTTCTATTTAAACAGTTGTGCACCAAAGCTAACTAGAGATCTCTAAATGATTCTCAGGATTCCCTTTCACAATTGTGTTATTGCCATCCAATTTAATGCTGCTGCTGTAAAGCACTATCCCAGCCAAATTCCTTTCCCCTTCCTCAACCTAGTGTACAGCACTCATTTGGCTGAGTGGCAAGTCATATCATGAACTTAATCTGCAAACAATTGACTCTCCCTCCTCACCCAAGCACTCCCTCCCCCTCAGAAATATCCTCTGGATTTCAGTAAGACCAACATATAACTTGTATGAAGTTTTGTATAAGAGTATGGGTTTGCAGGACCAGGTTCAAATGAACAGATGTATTGACACAGCAATAAGGCTGCATAATCCCCTGCTCTTCCAAGGACCAGAAGAACTTCTGTATGTAGAGCTGAGCAACACAGAAACTCATAATACAGATAGTAAGCAATAAATTAAACACATCTATAGGGGTACCACATCTTTACTATAAAGAAGGGTTAGAAAAAAAATCTTTACTTTTAAATAGAAATCTAATATTCTGCAGACTTCAACAGTAGAGAAAGAGATGAAATTATCCAGGAGACTATTATGTGGAATATAATTCAGGAGAATAAGGCACAGTTTATGAACAGTTAGGAGTTTTTTTAAATGATGTGTCACTTATCCCTACCATGGTCTCTTTGACGTTCCCCTCGGTTAGACAGAACAGACAATATAGTACAAAATGGTTTTTCAGTACCGAGATATGCAATCTAATGTAGATTGGAAGGGAAAAAATAAACTAATCATATGTCTCATAGGAGTCCAAACTAATTTAAAACTTGAAACAGACAATCACTGCAGGTTTCTCAATGGGCATCTCTGGCCAAAACAGCAAACAAGTCATTAAAGAGGTAAAAAAGAATGGCAGCTATGCTGTGATGGAAAAATCTGCCATTGTTTGTATTAACAGTGCAGCACAGCCGTGTGGTCTTAGCAACCCCCATGCTGAAAAAGATACCACTGCACTAGTTAGAATGGATTCAGGAGTAGAAGGTGAATCAGGAAAAGATGAACAATCAAAAGAATGGAAAATACTGTCCTATGCAGACAAATTAAAAAAACAAAAATGTTTGCTTTAATACAGAGATTAAAAAGAACATGAAAGATATTATGAATTAGCTTGAAGCTTTCTGTCCACTCTATTTCTACGCAGAAGAACAAGGCAAGAGCAACTCAATTAAAAAAGAGGGATATGAAACTAATGAGTTTATCGTCTAATATCTTCCAATTTGTCCTGTCATCCAATTCTACCAGATTATGAAGAAATTTAAAACACCTGAAAGCAGTAAGTTTTTGGCCTTACCTTTTGCAAAGGTATTAATTGCATCAAATGAACTATCAATTTCAGTGATACAAAGTACTAAGTCGCATGTGTCAGATGATGAATTTCAGATAAAAATTTGCAAGTCTGGAAATCTCTTACAAATCCCTCTTGCCATGACCTGCATTACGTGCCAGGAGAGAATCTGCATAACCTCATCCTAAACCACCCAAGAAGGCTGTACCTATGCCAGAAATCTCTGCGCTGGATTCTCAGCAGGTCTGACTCAAGCCTCCTTCAGCCTCCTACAGTAATAAGCTCTGCTCCAGAGCCACAGCTGTTCCTTCCTACCGCCCCTGTAATACAACGAGCCTAAGGTTTAAGAGAGATCCTCCCAGTAAAAAGTATTTATTGCGCAGAAAATTTCTTGAAGACTCAAGCTGTTAGGAAAGGCCTGTGTAAAACCTTGTCAAACGAAACTGTCCCTGAGATGTAGACACCTGAACTTTTAAAGTGAGTTTGCTCTTTTTCCCATGTGGAGATCAATCTGCTCAATTCTTATTCAAGCTGTTTTCTATCACAGAGGGTTTTGAGGGACACAGGCAGGATGTAGTCAACAGTCATTTTAGTGAAGAGCAGGCCAGCAGAGGTTCAAATGAAACTACTGGTGATTCATGTCTCACATTAAAACACATCAGAATATGAATTACTCTGCTTACAATAGGATTTAAAAACATATTGATTATTTAAAAACAAACATATCTCATTCTTGTACAATGACTCCAAAGGCTGCATTTAGTCAGTGAACCCAGTAGCTGCTCTTGTTGTAGTGCACGTGGACAGTCTGAGGTTTATCACATATTCATCTGTCAACTTGGGTTTTATGCTAGAGTTAATTTTAACCAGCTAGGAACTGACAAAGTCTAACAGGTTGGTCTGCATGACAATCACAAAAGGTGCTAGTAAAATAAATCTTGCCCTAGCAAAGATAAAGCACAGCCACAGGATATTTAATAGCTGCCAGGTGAACTGAAAGACTTTTTAATGGTTTCACTGAACTCCCAGTCAGGCATGATGGGTATGATCTGGCTGTCGGTATGTGCCATTGCCTGAAACTTCTGCATGCCAGAAAGCTGACTAGTTCTAGCACCCACTTTCCACACAACATACATGCAGGGAGGCTAGATTTCCGAAGAGCATCATCTGTTTCACAGGCAGGGCCAGATCCTTCAGACTTTTAGGGAGTTGCCCAATTTCAAGCATTCATTTCCACCAACCTGCTACTTTCCTTCAAGAATCTGGTTACCACACTCCCTGTGGATGATTCTCTTTTTCTTTCCCTTTTTCATCTTCTTTTTCTTTCTCTTTGTCTTTCCTTTTCTGTGTGTGTGGTTTTTTTTAAGTGTCTTCAATTTGTATAATAAAGTTCTAGAATAGAAATCTGGCCTTCAAGTTAACTTTAATATATGGTGGGCTTTGCACATACATTAGCAAATTAACTGCTATTTTAAAGCCAGTAGGAATGCCCCAGGAAGTTTATGAATTTGCTGTACTAAATGTATTGAAATAAAACAATGTGTTTGAAGTAAAACAAGTCTTGGGAATCTGTCTTAGATAAAAGATATCTGTATGTTACGACACCTTTAAGAGTTCGTCCAAATTAATGAACATGAGATACTCTGCTCATGTCTTTCAAAACCATGGGGAAGGGCAACAGCATGTGGACTGTAGCTATTGCTCACCCTTTGAGTATATGCCTCTCCTGACATGTTCACATAGGTGGCATGGCAATCTAATCTTCTTTGGAAGGGTGTGACAGCAATTGTTTACTTCTAATTGCTTTATTTCTATTTCATCATATGTTGCAAGAGCGAGCGGAGCACCCACACCTCTCACTCCTGTTGGAGCATCTGCCAAGCACTAGCGCTGCCCCAGCTC
The DNA here is from genome assembly GCF_000705375.1 of Tinamus guttatus. Next base: position 295,503 of record NW_010577202.1, on the reverse strand, counting down.
AGCGGGCAGGGAGCATGGGGAAGCTGAGCTTCGCTGAAGTGCTTACATGTTCCAACTGCCTCCGCAACCAGTGCCCGTGGCTTTGCAGACACCCCTAGCAGCCGTTGCCCGAGCCAGCGAGCAGCATCGCCAGGCAGACACGAGCACTGAGTGGTGGGGCAGCGTGTGGCCTTGCTCAGTTTCTGTGGATGCCAGCTGCAAGATCCGATGTCCCTCTTTACAGCCCAGCTGCTGGGTAGCTCTGCTGCACTTGATGCTCTTCAAGACAGGAGACACAAGCAAATCACCCACAGAAGCCATTTGCTGAAAAAGCAGTGTTGGCTATGAATGGTCCACAGCCCATCCCAGCTCTCCCAGGCCATTGCAGCCCGGCACAGAAGAGACAACAGCGGCACTCCGGCACCCCACACACAGTTAGAAGCACATTGAAGTCCAGTTTGTGTTTTTTTATAAGGGCAGGCAGGGAGGAAAGCCCTCATCACTTGCCTTTTAATTCTCCTAAGCTAAATCCTCTATGCCAAAAAAGAAAACTGGTTTACAGCTTTCCTGTTATTCTTGCCCAGTGTGGTAGAACCCCACAAAACCATCAAGCAGAGATTTAACAGAGAGAACATTGCTGTCCTTGCTGCTTGCCCACACATTGCAGTGCACTATCTCTAACGTTCTGGCATCGGAACAAGGAGAATGCAAGAGCAGCTTTAAAAGATTTTTGTCCAAGTAAATTTGAGGAGTCTAAAGCCTAATGGAGTGGCAATGCAATTATTAGTCCCCCAACTGCTAATCTTTCCTAGCTTCTGGCCTGCCTTTTTGCTGATTCTCGGAGTGTGATTTTAGGTGTTTAATGTTGAAATTTAGGGAATGACTTAAAATGAACACTTACATGTAGTATGTCTTTCTTAACAAAGGTATTCATACACCATTAACCTTCTAAGCAATTAATACCTGTTAAGGATTGTTATAATTTATTATAGCATTTCCTATCTGATGATTTCTGTAAAAATATCGATTAACCCTCACAATGTACAGTCAAGATAAATAAGGATTAAGTCCCTATAGCCAGCCACAGGAATAGCAGAGACGCAGTGACCTGAAAATTGTATCCTTGGCTCCTTTCTCTTTAATTAACATAACTTCACAAGTGGAGTGCCTTTCCTCTTTATGAATCCTTTATCTCCAGCTCTGAATCCTGACTGCTCAAGCAATCAGGATGGCTAATTTACACTTTCTCAATTCTTACAGATTTGACTTCAGATGTATAAGGGTCTCCCTGGCCCAGCTAGATACTCGTGAGTATGGGGGAGGAGGAAGTGTTAAGATGATAATTTAATCAGCTGACAGACTGAGCTAAAAATCATGGAGTTAAATATTCTGGATTCCTTGAGCTTAGCTTGAGTTACTGTTTTCAAGAGAAATAGACCATGTCCATATTTCTTTGTACCACGTGATGTGCTAACACAATACATAGGTATCCACAAAGAAAGATTTAGCTTTTGTGTGACCTTGTTTTATGGTCACTAAAACTTTGCCTAAGCTACGGAAATGTTTTAATTACTAAGCAGAAGCACATCAGAAGCCCCAGTTACTTTGACTTTGTTTCCTTCTGTTACAAACAGAAAGGACCTGA
>NW_010577202.1:260990-279501 GCF_000705375.1 Tinamus guttatus | reverse complement strand
CGCTGCGGCTGCTCCCCCTGCGGCCCGGCTCGGGCGCGGCCAGGGGCCTGGGGCGGCGGCACCTACGCAGCCCCCCCGTCCCTGCGAGCAGCCCCCGGGAGCTGCCGGTCACGACGCGATGGGGGGGCTCGCCCTGCCCCTGCTCGCGGGTTCCTCCGCGCTGCGGGGAAGAGGCTGCCTCGCGTGGCCGGAGAGCGCTGCCGGCTGCGGGGTTCGTTCTTCCCGCCGCGCGGCCGGAGCGCCCGAGGAGGCGGCGAGCGCCCTGGCCCAGGGCAAGAGGCGGCTTTAGATGCGAGTGCCGGATAGAACTGCGAAGTTTAACACTAAGGAACAGCCTAAAATTAAACTGCTATTACGTGGCCGAGGGGTGTTTTGCTCGCATGGTGTCAGCGGTTGCAGCGTGAATAATCTGTGCTGTATATGGGGAGTGTTCCAGGTGCTACCGAGAGTTAGGATCTCGGTGAACAAACGGTCCTGGTACAGTTCACCGTTAAACTAAACTTGCTACATCATTAAACAAAACTTGCTCTTTTGCAAAAAGTGCATTTTGAATTGTGCAATCTCAAACATATAAATATATGCAGACATATCTATATACAAACAGGGCATAACAAACTAGGGGTTGTTCAGAAATAAATAACATTTTTGGTGAGCTTTTTTTATGCGTATTTAACAGATTCCCCTTTAATGGGAAGCTGCTGAAGTGAAGCATGAAGCAGGCTGCTCATTTGTGCTTAGTTCTCTGCTGTCTAATAAAGATACTTTATCTGCCCAGAACAAAAGAATGCTTCCATATGTCAACACCTACATATTTTCAGTGCTATTTTTGTTTTAGGATAGTCAAGAAAGATAAAAGAACACCAGTAATTATTACTTACTAGAGAAAGACTATCAGGATATTGAAAGAACTAGAAAACAGCTGATCTGAGAGGCAAAGCACTCATTGTATCTCCTAAGCACTCACTTGTCTTCGTTCGAATTTGCTGCCCGTGTTTTTTGGGGAGGGGGGGCAGAAAGGTCTATTTTCATTTCCCAGTTGAGAATACCAGATTTGTTTTGAAAAACAAACTGTCACGGGCTGCTGTTGTCTTCTGTGTTGCTTTACAGATTTACTAAAAAGACAGGAAAAATTGTGGTCTGTCTGTAAATTTGAGGTTATCAAAAGTTGATTTAAACACTGATCCTGAATTAAATGCTGCAATATAATTATAAATTGAGTGCTAGGTATCATTTAGATAATGACAAATAATTAGTTTGAGTTTTTCCTTCATTCTCAGAGCTATAAAAGCACACATTTTACAGAAAGTGGGTGCATGATGTTGCATATCTTGACATCTGAACTGCAATATGTGTCACAGCAGGTCCGTGTTTAGATGGAAGAGCAGTTAGTCAAGGAGACAATTTGAGTCTATCACCTTGTTTCTGGTGGTCCTGATGTGGCTATTAGTGTTAAAGAGCTAGTCCCATTTGTTTAGCTGTGTGCGCCCACACCACAGGTCAGTTTTTTTACTGTGTTATTTTTGTTCATTTGATTAAATTCACTTTCTGTTTTGCAGTGCATATGTTTATCCATGTTATACAGAAGAGAAAATGGGTGTATTTTCATAATGCTTTTATATTATACAGGCTGCTTTTGAACATTGACCCTGGAAATGTGTGCTGCTTTCATAGTACTAGGTGCTAAAACTCTAAAGCAATTATATTAACAATTCTTGGAGTCTGCATTTATTACATTTTAATTCTAAATTAATTGCAAAACTCATCTATGAGAGTAGGACCAGGCTGTTTTGTGTGAGGTTAGCTCATAAAACATAGTACATTTGTAATATTTAATAGAGAGTGTTTTATTTAAGCAAGTTGAGCAAAAGTGACTGGATCTGCTTCCACTGATCAAAGCAAGAAGATTGTCTTGAACTTGAATGGGGGAAAGATCAAGCCTTATTATTGCTTATTAGTAATATATTTTGTTGGAGCTCTGCTTCATTTGTGGAGAGCAACAGAAATGCCTCATGCACATCATTAATTGGAGGCCTGCAATTATTTCAGTTGGTAAAGCTATCTGAGATCTGGAAAGGACAAGAAAAAACTATCTGTGAAGTTAATAAATTTTTATTGTTTTCTCTGTATAAAAGCAGTGACACTTTTCTTTCAAAATTTTTATTGAAAGTGTGTTTGAATGTTGAAAGAATGTTGTAAGTAGTGGGTATAAGCTACTTTATTAAATTTTCTACCTCATTCACCATAGCTAACTACTAAGTTGTTAGAGCAGTGTGATTTTTACCTCCCTTGCTATAAAGCATGCCTGACTTTATTAAACTTCACAGTAATAAGAAGTACAATTCATGAGGAGCTGTGATTTTTGACTTTACACATCTTTGCTCTCAAAGTTTTTGGTATTTTGGGGGAGTAAAACTTGTCATGCTAGAAGTTTAAAGTTGGTTTTATTTATATAATACACGTGTGTGTGCGTGTTTGTGGGTGCAATTGAAAAGATGGAACTTGGAAATTTTGTTCCGTATTTGCCTAAGTTTAGCAACTTGCATCTTACTATAGTTTTGTTAATAGCTTAATGAATCAACTAGCCAGATCAAGAAAATAATCTAGACACTTCTGCAATAGTACTTCTTTTTTTTTTTCCCAGAAAATTACTTTTTCTTGGTCAATTTTTCTGCCTTGACCTTGGCAGAATAGTCTTGGAAGAAAGGAAAAGGTAGATTAGAATATTAAGTGTATGAGGAATCATTTCAGCAATTGGATCTGATGATGATGAGTGCTCTAGAAAGAAGGTTTGCTTTAAGGTATAATCTCATAACTGTGAGATTAGTGGATCTATGAGGCCATCATATTTATAGACGAGGTGTTAAAATATCTTAACAGCTTTTTTTTTTCCATCTCTTTTTCCATCCTTCTCATTTATCATAGAATCATAGAATTGTGTCCAATTTATGTCTTTAAACAGAATCTACATTTTAGAAAACTAAGCACAAAGCTAGTATCACACAGTATTTCAGAAGGTGGTATGAGGTTACAGTAATTTGGAAGATGGTATGAGGTTAGCTTTGTAGTGCTAAGTGGGGACATAATTCCTCATAGTGTGCATCAATTTTGCCTGAAAGGCACAGATGCAGTTAAGGATCCCTCCTGCACTATAGGATACCTTCAACTCTAAGAAGACAACATTAATGTCTGCATAACACCAGTTTTTGTCTCCCCAGATCCTTTTTATTTCTAGTGGAGGCAAGTCAGGTTAAAGCTGGATTAAAACTGGTCTTGGTAATAGGAGGATGTTGTAGTTTTGATTGGCCTAAAGAAGCATCTGTTATCCTAGGCCAAATACAGTTTTTCTTCTCTCACTTATGGGTCCCTGATCCTATAGATGCTCTCTTTCTGCACTAAACCTTGCTGCTGAGAAACAGTAGCCTTTCCCATTTTCACAAACAGATCCTCTGTGATACAGGCTTATCTGGAGAGGCATGTGAGGATATGCGAACAGCGTTTGCTTCAGCATCTCAGTGTGGTTGTTTAACACAGAACAAGAGCTTAGCACTTCAGTGCTTTAAAGTCCTTTCTCAAGAGAGTAGTTGACTGAATTCTCCAGAAACAGTGCTAACTAAATATGTTCCTGGTGTGATCCAACAATCTTCTATTTCTAAGTGGCCTAATATTACCGCTTTCTTTACACTTGGCTTATGTTTTCAGATTTCTTATTTCTCCTCGTTGTACTGGAGTTGCAATGTACTCTCTTCCCTGCACCTTGTAAGCAACAATTTTAGTTCAGATCTGATGACATGGTTCCTTAAATGAGCAAGCTGAGCTCCTGATGCCTTTGTTATCCTCTAACATAGGGGGATTTCTCCAAGGGGAAGTTGATCTTCCCCCTTCGATGGAGCTGCTCACATAATCGGGGTTAGCTTGATTATAAGTAGGAACAGCCACCCAGCTGCTCTGTTTGAAAATGAGCCAGTCTCATGTTTTGTAGTAACGCAGACCAAGATATTCTGGACACTAAACATAGGGAAATTCATGGCTTTTGTATGACAGTTTCCTTTTCTAGTGATAATCCAGCCTCAAAAGTAACCCCAATTGACTTTGAGTTAGTATGACGTGGTATAATTCCTAGTGGGTTAGGGTGGCATAGTACAAGTTAATTTATATAGTTAATAAAAAAAAAAATTCAGATGACCATACATGTAAGCCTTGCAACTGTTGCTTATTTGTGGTGTGCACATATATATTTGATTGTCCCAGTCCCTAAGACATCTGATATTGACACTTTCTTAGGACAACAAAGAGGTTAAAGTGCTGAAAAGATCGGAATAGAATACAAACTTGCTGCATTTCCAGCATCCTCAAACCTCTCCTGGCAGGTCAGGTGAGGCAGGGATTGTTATTTTCATCAGAAGCTGCTTGTAGGTTGCGATATTTGTAGTGTTCATGCTTAGCTCCCTGTGTGTTGGTCATTATTTGATTATACAGATATAAGTCACTGTGTGGAAGTGGAGGCAGATAGATGTTCCCTTTTTTTATATGTGTGCATCTTTTTTAAGACTGTCTGTAATGTCTTGCCTGCAAGTGTTTGATACATACTTAATTTGAATGGGACATTAAGGCTGATAAATTTCTTAAGAAAATTTCTTTACTTTGTGCCACGTGCTCTAGGTGTCCCTGCTTGAGCAGGAAGGTTGGACCAGATGATCTCTAGAGGTCCCTTCCAACCTTAAGCATACTGTGATTCTGTGAAATGATACAGTTGCTATGAGGAAAATAATAGCTGAACAGCTGTTATCTTGTTATAATCTATATTTATAGATAGAAATTTTATTTTTTAAATTTTATACCAATTTCTTTATAAAGTAATATTATTAAATAGCTTTAAAAAGAAATGTATATCTTACTGATTGTGCTTTCCCTTTCTCCGTGTTTCTTCTGGTTTAGTCATCCTCCAGCTGTCATTTATTTTGCGTAACCTGTTTTTGTTTCCTAGGGTTGCAGTGTTTGGATTTCAGTCACTAGTTCCAGTAGATATCTTGGAGCAACACAGTATGGTGTTTCCCCCCCCGCCTTCAGAGTCCTTGTCTGTCTTGGCATGGATGGATCTCTGTCTTATCAGTCCTGATCTGCACTGTGTGCATCTTTATGGTGTTTGTGTTGACTGGTACATGTCACTTGCTTAGAGGAAAATGTAGGTGTGTTTTCAAATGTAAGTTGGGAACGCTCCTTTTAAAAAAAAAAAGTGAGGAGGGGAGAATAAAAACGTACTATTTAAATGTTCTTCTTAAAAGACCATTTATAAATACACATTAGTGCCAGTCTCAGAACTGGGCATTAATTGGGAAGTATGCATTGAGCTCCTGTAGAGAATAGCGTCAAAATTCTGTGTGAAGATATCAAGGTGACTGAAACTGGGCAGCCAAACCACGACTCAGTGCAGGAAAAGGTTTCTCTGACAAGTCGGAGAGTGATAGTGAGAGCTTTTTACTCAGGCACAACTGATGTTAGTAGAGTTTTGTTTTGAGTACAGGTTCCAGTTCCTACCAGAAACTTTCGTTCCGATCTCTCCTGGATTTATGTAACTGCAGAGTTTGATTGAAATTGCCTGTGACTGTATCTGTTTCTCCTACCTCTGCCCCTGTCAACTGATTAATAGGTGTTTGCAAAGCATCTTCAGATGAGGTAGAGCTTCTGATATATGATCCTTTTCTGTACCTTAGGGTGTTTTTTGTTAGTCCATAAAAAGCATTTACCAAATTAATATTTGGGGAAATCTATTCCTTTGTCTCTCTGTCGACAGGGTGCAGAGGAAGGGGATGGCTGAGCTGACTTGTCCTTACTTAATCATATTTCCTTATTTTCTAACAGTGCTTTTTTTTAAAAAAAAAAAACACATTTACAGTGGTTTGCCAGTTCATTAACATTTGGGGTTTCTGTGCCTTTCTTGATGTCCTTTGGGAGTTTTGACAAAAAGTTGCATAATATAATTGGTGCTGTAATTTTTATTTTCACGAGTGATGTAATATCATGTATTATTTGAGAGCGTGCTTAAAACTATAACTGCCATGTTACGAAGAGCCAAAGGCATATGATGCGTATCAATGATTCATTGAAGAGGATAACAAAACATCTTCGTCCTTCTGTGACCGCACACACCAGTGCCTCCTTTCACTTGTTGGACACTTATGGTTGTTAAAGGTGAGAGAAAAAACAGGAATGGGCATTCAGATCAAGGGAAGGGGAAAACATGAGATACCCCTGTAACACAAAACTTGATCCTTGTCTCCATTTCAGAAGTGTTTCTCTGTCTTGGTTTCTCCTGCGGGGAGGGGAGGAGTCAGCTAGATTTTTTATAGTAATATAGGTTCCATGTTATACTGGTGTGAAGACCAAAACTTACACCCCCGTGGGTGTTCATTGCCATAAAAGTCTTAGATTCCAGAGGCTGTTTTAGCATTTCTAAATGCAATAGTTGTTGTCTATCCCTTGTTACAAAGTAGTTTTTCCATTTTTAATAGTAATGGGATGACCCAATGGAAGAAATGGCTTTTTTTTTTGATTTATTAAATGTGGTTTGATCGCATCTACTCATTTCATGTTCGTCTACTAGAGAGATAAACTTAACAATTTTTGTTTTTGCAAGCTGAAAGAGGAAAACGAGGCTTGATAGAAACTTGGCTGAAATTTTTACTTTGAACTTAGAATCTTCACATTCTTATCCCTTCTTTTGATGACCTTCTTTGAATCAGCATTGTAAAGTGTTGTAAAGGTATTGTATTTTCACTGGGAGGGTTATTTGCCACATCCTTGGGACTCTGTTGCTTAAAGAGAGCAAAGTGGAAGTGGAGTGCAGACATCACTTTGCTATGGTGTTCAACAGCCTGTACTCATAGGCACATGGAATTTATACTCTTAGCAAACTGCTCCTGCATCACTGTTGCCCACAAAGACATAGTACAACCAAGCACAATCTTCTAGAGCAGAGAGAGGCACTTTCATGAGGCACCTCCTAAAAGGGATTTCCTTATTTGGAAATTGCCACATGTTGCAAAGTGTAAAGTAAAGAAGCTGTACTTAATCAAAATTAGTTTTCAGTCAAAGAAGTGAGTGACTAAGAAAAATAAGATTGGAATGACATATTGTAATATCCATGGTGCTTGTTTTTGTTTGTGACTGCACTGGTAGTACTGAAAACTGCTGAAGCTTCTCAGGTGAGCAGCATAAATGCAGAACATGAGCCTTAAATTGCAGAGATTATGCTATAACAAAGCAGAGAAAATTAAATCTCTGAAATGAAAGCTGAGAATTTTTTAGGGTGGCTTTAACAGTGTGAACAGAGCTAGCAGTGTCTTTACTGCTAGATCAGAATCCTTGTTGCGACAGGGAGGACAAGTTGCTTCAGTAGAAACAAAGTTCTACTTGTAGAAACAAAGTTGACAAGCCTGCTTTTCCATAATTGTTCATTATAATTTCTTGGGCTTCTTTTTGTTTTCTGCTAGCATTTGTCCAAAACATACTGCTGAACAAGATATATGCCAAGTAGATGTATTTATTCCTCTTAGGGGTAGTATGCTGGAAAGGAGTATCTGAGGAGAAGAATGGCAAGTGGTTACACCACAGTTGGGAGGATGTTTTCTATCTACTGAAGCAATAATTGAGTAGTTGATACTTATCTGACAACTTTTCCCACACACCCCATATCAGAAAATGGAGAGAACTGATAAGGGAGTAGCATGAGATTATCAACAGTTCCAAAACCAGACTTCCCCTGGGATTACAACACTCATTGTATTAAATTAACTTTGCAGTGATTGCGTTGACATGATTATGATGAATTGAACTGCAAATGGAGTCCTGGGAGTCCTGGTGGACAAGCTGAAATAAGAGCCAGCAATGCACCCTCACAGCAGGAAGTCTGACAGAATCCTGGGCCGCATTAGGAAGAGTGCTGGCAACAGGTCGAGGTGATTATTCCCTTCCACTTAGCACTGGTGAGGCCACATCTGGAATGCTGTGTCCGGTGCTGGGCTCTCCAGTAACAGACAGGTGTGGGTGTCCTAGCGCAAGTCCAGCAAAGGATCACAAAGGTGATCAAGTACTTTGATCATCTGACATAGGAGGAGAAACTGGGAGAGCTGGGATTGTTTAGCCTGATGGGGAGGAGTAAACAAGTAGGAACCAGAGTTGTCTAAATAGTACACAGTGAAAGGACAAGAAGCAATGGGCAAATGAGACTCAGGAAATTCTGCTTAAAAATAAGCAAAAATTTTACTGCAGTGGTGGTCAAACATTGGAGCTGGCTGGCTGCCTGGAGAGGTTCAAGAGTCTTTATCTGTGGAGATATTCACAAGTCAACTGGATGTGGTTCTGAGCAACCTGCTGTAGTTGACCATGGTATGAGCAGAGGGGAAAACTTCGTGATCTACAGAGGTCCCTTCCAAGCCCAATGATTCTGTGAAATAATAAAGCTTGCTAACTTTAGTGTTTTTAAAATGCAAGGCTCAGACTCCTCACTTCTAGAGGTGTAGGCTAGAAGCCTGAATGTGTCAGAATTAGGCTGAAGTTCAGTTTGTTAGCATTCAGGGGAGAATTAGGGTAAAGTACATGGGTTGGATTGAATGGGCATCCAGATTTTCTGTATGCCATAGGATAAGTCGTTTCAGTGCTTTTATTGTAGTCTGGCATGTGAGCAGAGGGGATGCAAATGAGAACCTACCTAAGACAGAAATCAGCTTGTGGCTATCTAAAATGAAAATTTGAGTTGCTGTGGTATACACTCTACTCCCTTCTAGGATCAATACTTTCAGACTCCTACACTATTAAATTCAATCGTAGCAGGCGATTCTTAGCATAGTTCTAGGTTTGTTCTTCATAAATGGATTTTCCTCCACATAGTAATGTCGTCAGAATAATCATATTCTTAAAAACCGATTCAGAAAGGGATGCTTAGAAGAGAGAACAAAGAATAAAGCAGAGAGTTTGCACATCTTACAGAGGAGGCTTTTATTCCCTCTGTCCAAGATATTAAGATTAAATTGTTTTTAAACAAACATCTAGAGAAACTAGTCTTCTGGTTTTGCATTCACTTATTGTATGTATTTATATGTATGTGTATATACAGATATCTAGATGTGTGTTATCATGGGTATATATGTAAACATGTGTGCACACATTAGGTATGTGTGCATATAAGCATTACATATATGTGTATATGCACATAAACTTAAACATAGACAACACACGTGCAATTAAAAGTAATTTATATACCACGGTAGCATCATGTCACTCTAATATTTTATTTATAAAACATTAAGGGCAGTTAAGAAATATCGACCAATCTACGAAATGAAGTATTAAAAAATGTCATTTGCTTGGGTGGTAATGAAACTGTTTTATCAAACAGTTTGATATTTGACAAAAGAAATGCATCCTATATCCTTAAAAAAATAAATAAATAAAAAAGAGTGCTAACCTAGTATTGTTTTTTTTTTTCTGGCGCGTTTTTAGGAAATATAGAAAATACTTAATTTTCTTCTATTTTGGAATGAAAGGAAAATTTAAAATGTCAAAATTTCTTTAGAACAGATGTCTTGATTTTGAGCCAGTTTCAGTGAAGTCGTGTATGTTGATAAATGGGTCTGGTTACAAGACAATGACGTGGAGATAAAAATGAAATCTTGATAGTATTGCTACCTCCAGAAGCATTGACTTCTTGGCCAAGTCTTAATTTTAGGGTTGTAGGCTTTGTATCTGTATACCTGGTACACACAAGGAGAGGAAATATATCTTAATAGGTCGATTTTCCTGAGTGGGTTGCTAGAATCATGGTGAGAGCTTAGACCTCTGGCCTGGCATTTATCTTCAGATGTCAAGATGAAAAGTGCACTGGTAGAAATAGAAGGACATTACTTCATCTTGCTCAGTCTTTCATTGAGAGGTTTAGAGAGAAAGTAACACTTCATATCCATCGCTGTAGCAGGCAAGTTTTGCCTTGCCTCCTGATTGAAATAACTTGGGCATAACACCCAGGGTTTTAGAGCTTTGGATTCAAGTAACAAATCTCTTGATAAAACAGAGTAGCTTAAGGTATGGAAAATTGAGAAGCTGTGTTTGAGTATCTGCATTTACACTCATATAAAGTGCGTTGTAGTTAAACCTCTTCATTTTTCAGAATGATCTAGTGATTTAGTGTTATCATGCTTTCAGTTATACTTAAAAAAGTGAGTGCTACTGCATCTTTGAAACAGCAGATCTGTGTGAATATTCAGTCAGAATTCAGGATTCCTGTTGGTTCACATCTCCTGTGGATTCAATAAGGAACTGTGATTTTTAGGCTAAGTATGACACATTTGAACTCTGTCACTTGCTTTTCTTCTTAAGTCTGTGTGTCCCACCTCAAAATAGATTTCCCTAGTTTCTTTCTTAGCTTAAAATTGAGGGTTATTACAGCTTTTTTGTCTTTGGTCTTTATATTCATTTTCTCCTCTTCCTGCCCCTTACAATTATTTTCTGTCCAGCATCTATTCGCATCTTACTCTCTATTCCTCCTCCTCTTTTGGATTTTCCTCTGAGAAAAATATGCTTCCACATACATCAGGTGCTGCTGAGCTCGCAGGGGCAAGCAGAAGGATAGCTCTGAAGTTTGTCTATGGCTTTCTGGTCCTTGCCCATGGAAGAAGTAGTAACTGAACTTTTGAATATTTTTCAGAATTTTAGGTCTGCCCCACATGAGCCAGTAAGCCCTCAGAGCCACGTGCTAAGAAATGGCATTACAATGGACAGGGTCTTCTATGCTTCCTGGCAAGTGACTTCTCTAGAGTAAAGAGCTGTAAACTTTGGAGACATGCTAGAGTCTATAAATCCTTCAGGGTATTAGCATTGTCTTTTATGTATGACTTTTAATGTAAAGGGTGTATTAATTTTGTGAAGCCAGTTTAGATGTGTGAAGAGAGCTTTGTCACATAGCCTATTTGATTATTTACATATTGAGTAGGTCTCCTGGTGGTGTAAATCATGGTGCCTTTGAGGCTGGTCACAGTGATTTATACAGGCAGGGGTTGTCTATTACTCTCGATTGTGATTTATTTACTTCCAAAGGTCCTAATCTGATCTTCCATCAATATAATTCAGAAATTACCTTCTTCAAAGTTCAGGTGTTTCCTCAACATATAAGTTTCTAGTCTTCAACACATTTTACGAAGACTGGAAACTCATTATTTTATGTGGTTGTGTGTAGCCATCTGATTATAGCTTTAGTAATTACAAAGCAAGAACTAGTCAATCTGTTTAGTCAAACCTAGACAAATCGAGGAAATTGCTAGATTTTTTTTTCCTCCAGTTCCTTTTTTTTTTTTTCCCCCTGTGCTTAACCAAGTGCAATATTATCCATCTCCTCTTTTTTTAAGGTTCTATAATATGTGTGCATCCATGGATTATTTTTCTGTCTGGAAGTATCGTACACAAAATGTTTAGTTAACATTCTATGATAATTAAAAATAGCCATTCTATAAATTCTTTTTTGATAGAGTAAGACACTCTTTGCTTCTGTATTGTGCTAGGTGATGGATTACAAAGGAATCTTTGCCTTGCTTTTCTTTCTCTTAATCCCTTTTGTGCCAAGTATTTCTAATAACTGCAGGCTTCAGGTCTTACCTATGAGTGCCTGGTGGACAGCTTTCCTTATGCTTTGCTCTTGCCAAAAGCAAGCTCACAGCTGAAAGGAATGTCTACTCTACCTCCATAGTAATTGGAGACCCAGTAAATATATCTAGGGTAACCTTAAACAAATTCTCGGTTCCCCTTGCAGATTTGGACTAACCAGCAGGAGTTTTGTACCTTGTTCTTAACACTACTGCAACTACATCACTGTCCACCCTCGTGGTAACTAATCAGCCTTACTACAAGCATCTTTTAAGAGCTGTGTCAGGTGTATATATAAACAAAAGAAGTGTCATCCTGAAATATATTGTGGCGTGTTTCATAGCAGGCGATTTTGTGATTTCAGAAGTACAGTTGGGGTGTGTGTATGTATATTAAACAGGGTATAATGATGATCTCTAAGGCTAGCCCAACAAATCTCCCGCTCTTTCACAACAGGGTCCTGATAAAGCTCCAGGTATTTTGTTTATAACAAATAGCATACAGAGCCCTCTGAGTGTACTGCTATTAAGAACAGGAAAACAGAGCTCATTGCCTGGATCTAACCCTGGATCTAACCCCTTCTTATGGTTCTCTTTTATGTAAACTCTCTTCAAGTAAATATTTGTCAAATGGACCCTCTAGCTATATGCTCTCTTGGGAACCTGCAGCATATGAGACAGTGGTTTAAAGTATAAAAAGGAAAAAGTATAAAGTTCTTTGCTGTTGACTTAGAAGGAGTGGGTCTCTTGGCCTGAAGAGGTCTAATTGCAAGTGTTACACTAAAGCAGAGGACTGAAAGTTGATTTGCTTGTGTGCTCTTCTGTTAAAGTGACTTGTTCTTGTGTTATCTAATCTTGGGACTTGGAGTTCTTTTTTTAATGAAGTGGGCATAGGAACAGTAGTTGCTTCTGACTTGTAAAATGTTTTTGTGTTGTTGGAAGACAACTACTGAGTAGCAAAAGATTTTCAAAATTTACTGCATGGTGAGTTATTCTGCTAAATTCCTAAAGCCACTCTCAGACACTTTATAATCTTACAGGTGCAGATATTTCTGCTCTGATATAACTTCAAAATGTGGCTGGCCTAAATAAATAAATTTTGCAACCTAATAAAATATGTATTTTAATACTCATTTTGAATGCTAGAATGCTAGCAGGGTAGGAATAGTTGATATTTACCAAGTTGTTATCTAAATTATTGGAATTTTAATGAAAGATGTGGGAAGTCTGGTACAGTGTTCAGTTCATGGTTTTAGGTTTAGATCTTGGTTCTGTAGCTATATAATTATATTACCAATGAAATGTTTTTTCAGTTATGTTGCAGAACAGACCAAGGAATGTAAGTATTCCGAAGCATCTTAGTTTACTGTTAAAATAACGAGTAATAAAAACAAAAATTGAGTATTGCTGTGCCATCAGTAAATATTTCCATCCCAAATGACAGATCACAACAAATCAATCTCCTCATATGTGTGCATAATGCAAGTAACTTTTGTGGAGATACAGTGTAGAAGCCACAAGGCTTGTGATGCGATGATCTCTTGCTGTTCAGTACCTTCACACTTCTCTTGCTTCTCTGATGCTTCCTGGAACCTGAAATTTAGGGAATTCATTACTTAACAATTTTTACCTGCAGAGAGAATTTGGGAGCTGGCAAGTGGAATAGAGCAGAAAAATTGGAAGAAGCACACAGTTACTTTTTGGTGTGTGTCAGAGGGGAATTGAATCTTCACTCCCTGTTCAGTTTTGAGTGAGAGAAAAGAAATGATCTGTGCACGTGCATGCATCTGTGAGGAATTAGCATAACCAGGTGTAGGATTAGTTTCTTCTCACTAGAAACAATGTATGTTTACAATTTAGAACTACTGCTCTATTGCGATACAGCTCTAAAATCAAAGATAGTTTTAGCAAATCTAGGAAAGGAAAAGATTTCATGCATGTGTGTGTTGCCCACTCCAAATTGTGCATAGGACAGCTCTGAAAATTTTTAAGAACATATATATGTATTATTTATTTATTTTTTCCAGTAGGCCATTGGAAGTTATAATGTTTGTATCTCTGAGATCCCTTCCCACCTGCAAGGGTGTAGTCATGCCCAGGCACAATCCCCTGCTCTTTGCAGCATCTTGAATGAACACAGGTTGCAATAAGGAAGAGATGCCAGCTGGCCAATGTGGCCCAAAGTGATTACAGGCTAGTGCTTGTTTATCTTGGTTGATGATAGCCAAAAATCTTCTTTTGTTAAAGACAGACCCCTTGCTAGTCCTTAGGAATTAATCAAATAATGACCTTGCAAATTTGGTTGGAATATGCAATTCCTGTCACTTCAGTACTTCTGTCAGATTTCGGTGGAAGGTGGGATCCTTTTAGTCTGCCAGAGCCCTGGAAGATCTGTGAGAGCAGGAACACCCAAATAAAATGCATTAGACTTACATAATCTGTTCATTAGGGTAGGGGATTTCCATCTATAGAAGCTACAAAGAATACCAAAACTAGCCAACTTCTGACCGCTGAGCTGGGGAGTCCCAGGGACAGCAAGATCACAGCTGAGCAGGAGATCAGCTGACATCAGAACAGCCAGGAAGGAGGGGAAATCTGGAAGATGGAGCAAGTAGGTGAAATTTGAGTTCAATGCCCCTCTAGAGGGGCAAGGGATTTAAAGAAATACTTTAACGTGTAAAGCATTCCCCAAAATGGGCCTAGCCTTTTCCTTCAGTTGGAGTCTGTTGCAACAGCCTACCAAACAGTGCTGTTGACAAGCTGCTAAGAGGAGGCCTAACAGGATTCTTTAGATTCTAAGATAAAGAGAGTTTCTTTCATAAATGATGTTTCGTTCATATCCTTAGGCTATGTGGCTGCAAAACCTAGAGCTTTATAATGCAGTCTGATGACTTGGCTAACACCGAAAGGTTTTTTACTCCATTAAAAGTGATGCCAAATAATTGTTCTTGTTTTATGCTCCACTGTGAGAAGGAATGTGTGTGTGGACATGTGCCCGTGTGAGAGAGCAAAATGAAAACGCTCTCTGATAGCCCAGAAGAAATAGGCTTGCCTGGATCCTGTAGAAGCAAAAGGTGTTTATAACAATTAAATTATAGACTGTTAATAATCACTGTGGCAATAACCTTGCAAAATTGAAGAGCTGTTCTCCGAAAGATTGAGGATACTTTTTTTACAATAACTGTGTGGGGTTTTTTTTTGTTTGTTTTGTTGTTGTTGTTTTAAGTAAACCCATAAAATTTCACTTCGATATTGAGAAGCAGCTAACTCATAAGGGAGATCTTTTGTTATTAAAATTTCAGTCATAAGGTGCTTTGATGATCCAAAAGAAAGAATTTAAACATTTGAAAATGTGTTGCCTCTCTTGGAAAAGGCAATTTCCAGCATGGCTTTTGAGTACAGTGAATTTCGGCAGGTAGCTGGGAAAAAAAAAGTTTCTTTCATAGAGTGGCACAGAACCACGCCAGCTGACGAGGCTGTTCTGTTGGGTTTCTTTAAGAAATGATGTCAATTTCCAATTCAATTGTGGAACAAGAAATAATCCTTCTGCAAACAAAGCTGATCAAATTACTGTATGATTTACCAAGGCATGAATGGGATGCAAAAAAAAAACTTAGAATCTCAGAAGACAGTATTAAAAACTTGGTAAATCCAGGCATTGCATTTGACCTGAGTTTAAAGTATCAATATAAAATTAAGTTTAGTTTCTTTTATAGAAACTAAAGATTTGTGTAGCTCATCAAGCATGAGCACTTCCATAAGAAGGATGGGGAGGCTCCATGAGGCACAGGGCCTCCATAGTGCCTGTTTGCTTCACTTGGCCTGAGTCAGTGTGCTGAATGCTGACACTGCAGTGATTCTGCTGAAATCATTTTAGCATGGCAGTTTTCTCACAAAACCTGTATTTTTTTACTTGCCCCTAACAGCCTCTCTACATATAATCCCAGCACTCTCATGCCTTAGTTTAACTTCTGATCCAGCAGATACTAAGCAGAGTTTGGTGGATTGGGTTTTGCATCTTACTTGATTCGGATGCCAAGGGACCTCAGTTCAGGTTCAAGACACCCATGCCAGTATAGGATAAATCTTCCACTTCTTAATGTAGACTTGCTACAAAACAACCTCCCTTACACCCCATAACCACTAAAGGAATTTGTCTCAGGATTTCCACATCCATTTCTCTAGGGTCCTGAAGCAGTAATTGTTTATGGCTTGTTCGGTTAGGGAGAAAAATTATCCAAGACTGCAAAAGTTGAACAGTGATTCCTATAGATAATATCCACCTTGGATCTGTTTGGAAACAAAGGCCAGATGGGGCTGATTTAGATGAGTTGTGTAGCATGGTCTTGGTTTCAAAAGAGTTTAGCCAAAGGCAAGAAAGTAAAGATAAAGAAACATCACAGTAAGTGTCCCCAGTGCATTCTTGAATTCAGAAAGCATTCTGTTTTAGGAGGCTGCTCTGTCATGTGCTCTGCTCCAAATGGCTCTTCCAGGTGGTACGTGATAGTTTCAGGACTGCTGGTAAGGAAAAAGGCTTTGCTAGCACAATAGTAACTCGAGTGAATGTCTGGGCAGAGGAAGAAATTAAGATTTCTGTTAACTCCAGCTAAAGTGGTTGAGGACTGATCATGCATTTTGCCAACCAGATCTGCAAGTGTCACGTTCCACAATGCCTTGTATTTTCCTGCCAAGAACTGAAGCAATCCTTCCTAGCAGCAACACCCTTTCCCTAGCAGCCCTTTTTTCACCACTGAATTCTCTCAGCTGCCTTGTAAGCTGAGCCATTTGCTGCCTTTAAGGTGTTCAGATACCAATTTATACCATAATTTTGCCTAAGTGTTTATTGTGCTTAGTACTCTGCAGTAAGAAAAGGGTTTCGAACCCAGTCTGTAGCTTCTGAGCAGTTAGGGGCTCCCTAATGATGAGGCCGTTGGTGACTACAGTTTGGGCAGCTGGGAATCCAGTGCAAGGAAGCAAAGGAGGTTCTAAGGCCGTGTTGTCAGAATGTAGGCTGCCATTATCCTAAGCAGGCTCTGAAGCACTTGCAGTGTTTCCCTTCCTTTCAGCTATCAGTGTAATATCCTGGGGCATGAAAATGCCTTAACTGTATGAAAATTTGGGTACGTGACTTGTTGAACCAGTTGGATTGGCCATTGCTGCAATAAGTGGTGATGTTGATTTGTTTGCCTTTTGCAATAACCTGTTGGGCAGCATGTTGGTGGAAACGGTGTGCAAGAGTGATTTGTTTCGGTATTCAGCTGATACAGAGCTATATGCCCTGATCTTTTTTAGTGATGAAACCGAGTGCCACCAGTCTGCGCAACAGAAGGAGAGAAATGAATAAAAATAAGCAAGCTCCCTATAGTTTGCAGAAAGTTTAAAAGCGCTGAACGTCTTTGTGACAGTGAAATATATGAATTGCAGTGAGTCCTTTTTCTAAAAGATAGTTATTTAAAATATGTATAGAGCGAATAGTAGATATATAAAGTAATATTGAAATTTCTCTTTGGAAATCTGGTGTCAAAATGTTTATGAGGTTTCTGAATCTGTTCACTCACCAAGTTTTAACAAATATGCTAACAAAACTTCTTTAAAGGATGCTAAGCCTGGGAGAAAAAGAAAATAAAAATAAAGCCAGCAGATGCTATAGTGGTTTTGCTGCAAGCACAGCAAAATGAAAGCACAGTAATTCTTCTATTTTTGCCTCTCTTTCCAGCCTCCCTTTCTCCGTCCCTTGACACCATCCCCCCTTTTCATGCATCCTCACTTGTCTGCTAAAGGACTCTCACAGCATTGCAGTATATAACCTAGGATTAGGCTTTGTCAGCTGGAAAGCATAGCAGGTTCAGATTTCCCGCTCCTATATGTAGCTGCATCGGTGACTTATCTGGTATGTGCCAGACATAAATAATTGGAGACCTGTATGTCAAATCTGTTGCATTCTTACTATTTGATTTCTTCAATAATTGTTGAAAATTAAAGGGGAGGAGGCATGGGGAGGAATACAGTGAGATTGGTTAGCAAAAGGTTTGACCTAGTTTTTTCAATCTGCGTGGCTCTGCAGAGAGATTCAGTTATAAATCTGTCTCTTCAGAAGAGCATGAGTGTGTGCGTGAGATCCCTGCATGAATAACTGCTTTTTTTAAAATGTTCAAGCTTTAATGTTCAAGCTTGTTCAGAGTGTAAAATCTTGTCATTATAATGTAGGATAACGGAAATTTGCCAGGTATGATGAGGAAGCTGGAGGAGGCTTCTATTTCTGCCAGAATGTTGGGGGGTTTCTGCTGTTCTCCTGCCCCCCCGCCCCGCAATAATTGTCCTACCTGTGTCTTTGCTTGCTGTGTGACATTGAAACACTTGTCTTTTCACCTCATTTGCAGCATTACAGGGTGTGTGAAGAACATATGCTCTTTTTTTTGATAACCTCTCTAAACTCATCTTTTTGCCTTATTATTTCTAATCATATCAAATGCTAGAGGCCTCTGCTTAGCTGTTTGTTTCTTTTGTTTCTTGTCTTATGTGCTAATGGAGGGCAAGGGGATTAGTAGCAGCAGCGCAGCAGCAAGCAGCCCCTTGTTGGCAGCGGGGCAGTTCCACGCAGGCCTGTGACGAGCGCTTTGACCCTCCGCAAGCTCTGCTTGCACTGTGCACCTGAGGGGGATGGTTTGTGCTGCTGCGCATGTTTTGGTGATGCTGTGCATGTTTATATGTTTGCCTTTTAACATTTGATCATGCTGAGGATTCCCTGAGTAGCAGGGCTCTGTCACTCACTCACTAGTGTTTCACTTGCTCTTGAAGCACCTGGTTCTTGAAACCTTCTCACTTCCAGGAAAACCATATCCAAACCAGGAAATGACACTGACCTGTGCTCACTGGTTACA
>NW_010577202.1:240328-260972 GCF_000705375.1 Tinamus guttatus | reverse complement strand
CCAGAACTGTTTCTTGCTGCTTCTGCAGTTTCTCCCCATTTCATGAGCACTGCTTTTTTATGGCTCTGGCTCCTGTGTTAATTCTTGTCAGCTAGAAACTCTAGACTTGATGGAGAGTTGAAACAAGCTCACAGCTGCAAGAGGAGGATACAGCCATAGGGGATGAGCAGATGTTCTGCCCTGGCCAGGGAAGGTTGGGTATAAGGAGTTCCTCAGAGGCTGGTCATCTCTTCAGCTGGCCCACATATGTCTGTCAACAGTACTTGCCTGCTTTAGGCCTTAAATGGGAGAGCTCCTGCCTGTTGCCGTGCAGCTGTTGCTGGTGTAACAGCTTTCCTGGACCATTCTTCCACCTCCAGCTTGTTTTTGTGAGTGCTTCTCTCCGAGGCTAAGAAGTTATTCCTGTACGTAAAAGCTGATCTTGCAATGGAGTAACTTTGTCACCATTTGCTCTTCTAAAATAAAACTTGTGATTAAACTGTAGTGTTGGATGTGCCTCAGACTTGCTATTCTTGTGTTCCCGGCTGCAGGCATGGAGACAGTATTCAGGCTGAGAGGCAGGCTGTGTCAGTAACGCACCTCAAAAGGATGATCACTGACATACACATCAGGAAAGAGACTGTCAGCAGTCAGGCAGCTGAAAGGAGATGCTTAATCACAGAAACGGCTCTAAATATCTTGATGAATATGAAGCATTATGTCTGCTGATCTCACACTTCCATTCTAGCTCTAAGATGTTATGCTGAGCTATAGTCTAGAGCTGTGTGTGTCCAGGATAGATGTCATGTAATTTCCCTATGAGTAGAAACCCTATGTTTCTATATAAATCTGGTAATGATAAAGTTCTGCCAGTGATTAGAAATCTGTGCATGGTTAAAGCATTGTATAGATATTTAACCAATGTCCATGATAAATATTTTTGAGGAGAACATGGAAGTGCAAGTGTCCTACCAGTGCACTGGCCAAGTGCGTATGGTGTGCTGTAAATGCCCTTTGTAGCTTGAACTAACAGGATTTATGTGTAAGTCTTCAAAATCTGTTCTGCAGTGATTCTTACTGTTTTTTTTTTGACTAAGAAGAATGACTTGACCAGCGTTATTTTTAATTTCTGCCTAAAAACCTTCTCTAGTGATGTGATTATAAATCATGAGAGTTTCTGTGCTTTGATTATTAGTTTCTATAGAAATAGAAGATACGAAACCAAGTAAGACCAGGAAACAGTTCCTTTGTAATGGGGTGATGCCATGAGGAAGAAGCTGATTTTGTCCCAAGCAGCGTGTAATGAGGTGTGTTTAAACAAAACGGATATACAAGGAGGCTTTAAATATTATCTGAGCAGTATTTTGTGACTTACCAAGGCAGTAAATGCTTGTACCTCGTTGTCAGTGGTGAGAAATTGTTTCCTCTTTGTTTTCAGACTCTGAAAAGAAAAATAGGCAGCTCTTGCATTGTTATATCAGCCTCACATTTGTGGCATCTAATAGCAACAGTGTCACAAAGTGCCAGGCTCCCAAAAATACCCACTTGCCCAAACCCTTTTTTATTTCTCTGCTGATACAGGTGGGTGGTAATGTAGTAATGCTAACAAGTAATCGTATTCGGTGTCATGTGTCCCTTGTGAGATTGTTTGAAGAGTGACAGGGTAAGTTGCTGAGGGGAAAAAAAAAAAAAAAAACATGATTTCTTTTTCTGATGTGTTGTGCTAAACAAAACAGTCTTACTTGTAGCCATTTACACTTTGGACCTAAAAATACTGCAGATACCCTGGTTACGTTTCTCTTCTTTTGTTTGACATACGCAGCAGTGTTGCTTCCCCTCAAATTCATGTTGCTTTCAGGTAGTTGGCTCCAGAATATGGCTGGTAGCCTTGTGTATAGCTCTTGATTGTGTCACAAGGCTTCCTATCTGGTGTTCCTGGCTACAACAGTCAAGGGAATAATTTCGAAAGTGGCATTTTGGTGATCCACAAGCAAATCCTATTATTTGTTAATAGGATTTGTTCTTGCACTGCTTTGTTTGTTCACTGATTGTTTATCTCACGAGTACAATGCGGTGGCTGTCAGCTGTGTTGTGAACGTTTTGTGTAGAATTGCTGAATGTTTGCCTGTGATTTTGGGGTTTTGCTTTCTGGAGTAAGCCTCAAAATGGAGGACTGAAAAGTAAGGTTCAGAATTTCAAACATTGCTACATATCCTTTGTTTGGATGGAGTTTTTGGTGGCACCTTCGCCCAAGAACTAATGGGAGCCGAAGCTCAGAAAGAGCATTTAGAGCTCTGGGGGCTCTGGACTTGGGGCTGTAGAGCAGCAGCTGCATTTCTAGGTTGCTTCTCAAGAGTACCCTGCTAAGGTCACAGTCAGGAAGGGGCACCTCAAACACTTTCTACAAATCAATACCGGAAGGCCTCTCCTTCTCTCTCTCTCTCTATCTCTTTTCTTCCCTCCCCCCTGCCCTTTTTTTTTTCATTTTTTTTCTTGACTTTTGAATATTTTAATCAATCTGGTTGGTATTTTATGATCAACGTAAGCTGGAAATTATGCTGCAAATGAATTGTAAAAGGGACAGTTCAAGCTGTTTTTTGAGAATAGCTGTTCCAGAAATATTTCAGATTGTGAGCATTCATATATGTATTTTTACACATCATTTGTTGAAGTACCTATTCCAGAATAACTCCTCAAGAAGGTGAGAATGACCTTATGTCATATTTAAATCAGAGTTTCGAGGCAGGATAGGACCCATTCCTGCGAAGGCTCAGAGTTCTTATCTGCAGGTTGAGCTCCTGGGACTGCTCTGTATCAGCTTAGCACTTCTGTGGCCACGGGGTTTAATTGGATCAGGTCACTGGTCACCCAAACTCTCTGTTTTCTCTGGAGAGTGGCCTGGGAGAGTTCTCTGTTTTAGCCCTGCTGTGGCTGCATTGCAGGTGGCACAGTGGGAAGGACCAATGAAGGCTGGGGCAGGTGAGGAAAGTACTGGTGCTAGGGCAGCCTGTGGTGGTTAGTGTTTTGAGGAAGCCACGACGGCTCAGTATAAGTCTGCCCTCTCCTGGTCTAATGGAATTGATCTTAAAACTCCGATTGTGAATTTGGGATTGTCTTTATCTTCTCTCTCAGTGTAAGGAAAAAAGTCAAAATAATATTTATTTAGTTTGGCTGTATGCTTCTTCAGAAAAAGATTTTTCTGACTCTCGAAGCATCTGTACCTTTTGAAACTAGGTCAGAAATAAGACGAGGAGCCAGTTTCTATAGCAGTTAGGAATACTGTTTGCTCTAATTCTGTATAAAGTGTTTGAAAAGAAGTAAGGCTGTAATTCTTGTTATTGAGTAGCCAGGCAATATGCTGAAGCTTGTGTGCATGCAGTAGCTAAACTGTTTTTGTTTGTTCTTAATATATGATTGGGTGGAAGTAACTATGCAGGTTTTATTTTAACTTCTTCTGGTTTCAGTTTGAGCCTTTTTGACAATTTTGTGTGCCTAACACTCGCACACCAAGAGAAAAATCGGTTCATCTTGAAGATGCTTCAAAAGGACTGATGATTTTGTGACTGAGCTTTTGGAATAAAAGTGCAACCTCTAAATCAAATCAACTACTGGGTTTCTGGTACTCACAGAAATGTAACCACCCTACTGTGAGGCCTGCCTGACCTCTTCCCATTTCAAAGGGACCAGTCTTCACCAGGGAGACGTAGTGCGAACTTTCTTCTCAAAGTGGACAAGTTCCTGAAACACATCATATCTCTTGATTTAGGAAGAAAATGGGGTTTGTACCAGAGACCTCGGTTTGTCAGGAAGAGTGAGGTACTTGTTTAATTCTCCTTCTTCGCTGTGCTAGACCGCTCATGATAGAAGAGCCAGGCAAACTCCGAAGAGAAGAGCAAGGAAGCATGCAGTCATTTAAAGACTTCATGGTGTGTGCTCTTCTCTGGAGACCTTAAGTTTTGTTCCTTCCAGACTGCCTGATAAAAATGTTCCAGAATAGAGCATGCCTATGAATCACGCAGGCAAGTGGGTATCGTTTGCTGAAATGCAACTGTACATGTCTACTGTGGGACAGGAATGTGGGGCACTGCTGGTCATGGAGCACAAGGTGGCTCAGGGGCTCCTTGCAGAACCCATGGAAAGAAAGCAAAACAGAGGCCTTTGAGCCAGCCAGACTGTGCCGGCAGGCTGCGTTTGGCTCTATGTGCTCTTCTAACTTATACCATGTGGCCTGTAAAGATCCCACTTGCTTGCATGACGATTTAACTGGTTCTTCCATCATGAATAAGCCGTCATGCATAAGGCACAGAGGACTTAAATATTTTTATCCTTTCATAGAAGATGCTTTATATTCAATCTGCTCTGCTTTCAAAAAAAAAAAAAATCATGATCCGTGTTCGTGGTGAACATTTCAGCCTCCTTCTCTTTAATGTTCTCCAAAAGGATATTGCAGAATAGTCAGGTGATTTTCCAGAACTTGCTGCAGTCTTTTGGAAGGGTATTGGAGGTGCAGATTACTGTTGAAATGAATGTTCACTAGAAGTCTTTAACTTCATCCTTTTGTTATTTTTCTCTCCTGCTAATGAGTAGAAAGTAGACTGCAGTAAGAAAAATAAACTAGAATGAGAGAGCTGGATATGGTGAGCTATCATCTAATGACCAGGCTAGGAACTATTACAGAGTACTGTGAAGTGGCAGCATTGCCCTTCTAGGGGGCAGAGTTTAGGTTTTTTTTATTGATATGATTATTGAGGTTTTTACTTTGGACTTTTACTTGTTGTGACCCCATTTGAGTCATTTCCAAATGATAGTTTGGAAATGCTTCTTTTTGCTTGTTGGGAGCTGCCTTGAGGGCATGTTTATATGCGGGGGCTGGTGAAGGCTGACCTTGCTCTGCTTCACCCAGACTTTTAGTGTGTTGCTCACAGAGACTTTCCTTGCTCCCATGTTGAAAGCATGACCAATCTGCAAGCTAAAGCAATAGGGCAGGGCTCGTGCATCTTCAAACGGAGTCGTTGTGCCAAGATGACACACTGCGAGTTAAAAATTAAATCCTTCCCTTTCTCTCAGTGCATTCTGCTTGCCCTTTCCTCTGCCCATCACTTAATTCCGTTTTGGCTGTGTGTCTTTTCACATATAGATGCTTTCTAGCTGGCTCTTTTTTGGCTAGAAAATCCCCAACTCATAAGTGGTTAGAAGCTTGGAGAGTGCTTTCCTCTCTGCTCTAAGCAGTGGTCTAGAGTTTTGGAGACCTAGATATTACCACTGACCCTAACTTTTATGCCCTAAATCTACTACAGGTAAACGAGGCGGGATTGAAAGCTCTGTTGCCGCAGCATCCCTACCTTTGGCAGCCTCAGTAATGCCAGCAAAGCTCTGCATACAGGATACGCTGTTTTAAAGAGCTGTGTGGGCCTGGAATGCATCTCCCCTTCCCTTCCTCCTCTGTCTAATCTGCTTGGAAAGTTACAGAGTGACTAAACTCCTTATTTTTAGACATTACAAAGAAAGAAAGCATTAGACAGCTAGCTGCAGAAGTATTTGTTTGTGACCTTTCTCTACATTTGTACACTTCTTGTTGCTATTCTGGAGAAAATTCTGTTGTAAGTATGGAGGCCGTTCTTTCACCATTCAGTTCTTTGGTCTCTAAGTTTTAAGAGAAGCTGAAATGCATATAGCTTTCTGTATGAATATATATATATATATTTAAAAGCTGTGGAAAACATTGGCCAAGGTGACTTCTGTTTGCAATCTGTTGGGCTAAGTTTGTGATCCATTTCTATAGTAACTTATTAGCTGGTCAGGGCAAAAATGTTTTGCCTATAGTGGCTGTGCTGGAGTATTCCAGCATTGGTGACCGCTTGGGTCATACCCCATCTGTTAAGCCATGAATTAATCTGTATCTTGCGATAGATTTTTCCTGCGCTCATGAGAGAAGGGATTTAACAGGCATTTTGCCCCACTGCGGGATTAGTGAGGCAAAAGGGTTCATATGTGTGTGGGTGCATTGGGTGGAGCTGGGCACTGATCAGCAGTGTCTGGCATGCAAACACAACTCCAACCAAAGGTGCCTTTTTGGTCGTGGGTTTTGGGATTGCAGCAAAATCTCAGCACAAGGGTTGTAAGGGAAGGAGTAAAAAAAAAGTTTGAATGTAAGAAATACACCTGCAAAAGAAGAAACTTTCACTAATAGAACAGTATGGGTCAGTCATTTCAGTCATGCTGTTGCTTAAACCACCCCAGGATCCTTGAAGGACACTGTAAGACTAAATATTTTGTAATACTGCTATTGAATTATGTGGTTACCTTTGTCTTTATATTAATGGTGCACTAACCAGTAGGCCTGCAAGCTGAAATGCACCTATTAAGTTCTCTATTATTATTTTGTTTATTGCAACTACCTTTCACCAAGACTGTTGAATAAAGTTTAATATTCCCTGTGAAAGTGCTCTTGGACTGAAACCCTTGGATCCCTTGTTGCCCCTAAGAAAATCTGGTTGTAGAGATCTGCTTCTGTAAGAGGGACCTGAATAAAATCATTCTTCACTTATATAGCATCCAAATATGAAAAATGCGTAATACTGAATGCTGTTTTGCTAGCACAGTGTTCTAAATTTATAGGTGCTTTGCTTTTCAAACTGAAAAATTCCCAAAGCCTTTTAGAAGATGGTGCATTCCTCTTGGAAGTAGGGATGGCGCAGTTTTATCCAACTAATTTGTATATGTGTCAGCAGTCCTTCTGCAATGTTAATGAGGTGGAGCTGTTATTTAGTCTCCCTTTTGTATCCATCTTTGAGTTGAAGAGAATACTCTTGCCTTTGCCATTTGTGCAGAATTCCACTTAATGTAAGTGAGAGTTTTCTCTGCATACCTTTGGGGATGAATTTAAGTAAGCTTACAGGGCACTAAGTTTATACAGCAGCATTGATGAATGAGACCTTCCTAAAACTGCCTTTGTGGCCAGCACTGCAAAACTGGGGTTAGTGAGGGTGACTACTGCAGAAAGGCAAAGTCCACTCTTGAATAAACAAAAACTGGAAAAATGTTTCCAGAGATTCTTCATCTGACTATATTTTTGAACTGTCCTTCAAGTATAAAGTAACAAGCTCATTGGCAGAGATATTTAACCCTAAAGATTTGGAGAGGCTGAAATGATCTTTCTAGATTCCTAGTGTTGGGATGGCTGGTCTTGCTCTCTCTCTCCTGGCACACTGAGTTACCTGATTTGCATCCCTGTCCAGGATTCTGTCCGTGTTGGATCTCAGCAAATGTCTGCACTCGGGGAAGTGCCAGGCTGCTTCCTGGTTTTTGATGACCATATTTCATTTCCTAGCATTTACTTCCACTGGCCCTTATGGTCACTCTGTGCTGCTATCAGCAGTACTGCCTTGCAACCCAAGTAAAATAATGGATATATTTTCCATTGCCAATTGGAGATGGGGTTTGTTTTTCATCATGAAGGATTAATAATGCCATTGGTTATGAAATATCTTAAATAGCTTCCTAAATGTAGCAGGACATTTGTGATGAAGTTTTTCATTTTGTTTAAACAGTTTTTTTCAGACAAGTTATAATACCTTATAGGAATGCCAAGATCAAACCTGTGTTTACCTGTTGGGAAAATTTGTCAGGTCAAAATATTAATGTAAAGATTTTAACACCTTGAAATAAAATAAATAAGGCTCCTTAGTCTTCCTATTCTTTTCCCCATAGGCAAGTGTAAGTACATTCTAATAATCTGAGATAAAGAAAGATGAAATCTCACTCAGTAAACTGAATTTCCCTGCGAAGTACTAAGCTTTTATTTTTTTTAATAGCATGTACATGGGTTTCACAGTATTGTGCTTAGTCTGTATAATTTGATGGAAGAGCCAGGATAATGATGGGTAGATAATGATATGGGTAATGCATCTCTGACACTTATGAGCAGAAAGAGTAGCTAGCATCCTTTCTCTCAGAGAGAAGGCATATGCATATATGTTTTTTGGAGGTCATTTTGGAATAGCTCCTCTCTGACAGGGTTGGCCGAGCTCTGCCATACACTGGGCTGGGGAGTGGTTATCAGGATAACATTGAGTAGCGAAGACTTTGGTACACGGACAGGCCTGTGCGCTGGAGTGCTGCTCTCTGCAGGCATGTTCTCATTTTGGAAGGTTTCATTACAAGTTGTGACTCATTTTCCAACGCATTTGGCAAACCTGGCTTCTCTGATCTAACATGGTTGTTAATCACGTTAATTGAGCTAGAGTTCACGCCTGTGCTTCAGACTTTGTAACCTGGTCTTCCTTCCATAGGTCAAGATGTTGAGAAATATAAAGCCAATATCAGTGCTGGGGTAAGTCTACTGACCGTAAGTAGGCAGAAGTCACTAGCCTACCTACCTGCTGAGTTTGTGCTAGGACTGCTAAGACTTTCTGCTTTTTATTATTAATAAAGCAAAAGGTTTGCTACACAAAAATAACATAAAAATAATTTAGTAATTTTTATTTCTGTTGTCATAGTACTCTATTTAATGTCCACTAAGAAACAAGCCTATTTCACTCTCTCTCAGCCTTACATCCTTTCAAAACAACAGGCAATGTTCTAACAGATTAGGTAGTCTCAATCATAAATCTCTGGAATAATCTGTATTTAGGTGGGCAGATCTGTTCTGCATCAGTCTTTCAAAAGCAGAGTATGACTTTTCAAAGCAGAATTGGGTATCTCTAGAAAAAACTTTAGGTCTTTGTGATTGCCTTCTCTGATATTTAGAAATATGCCAACAGGAAGCAATGAGATTTGACAGAAATGCTGTCTTTGCATAAATATATTGTGAATACCATAAGGAAAAGTGCACAAGTGGCTGATCCAAGCAACATCAGCAATCTTTTATGTGCTAGGCAACACCTTCATCCAAGTGAAATCTCTTATTAGGTTCATAGTGATGGTTGAATGTGTTCCTTAATTTCCCTTAATTTCTCTGCTTAGGTGCACCTCAGCACAGAACGGGGAAATGCAAACTCTCCTCATGCACTCGTGGTGAACTCACTATGATTTTTCTGGGGGGAAAAAGCTAAAGCAAAAGCATGTTTCCTTGGTGTTCATGGAGACTCTGTAACCAAGTTCTGCCTAATGGCCTTGTGAAAGCTTGACGCTGTTCACGTGGATCATGTAGGAGCAGCCTCGGAGTGATTTTGTCCAGATGCTGTGTGGTAGACTGAGGTACCTTGCCAGGAATTTGGATAGCTTGTCAGATGAGGGACTGTTTAAGATTTGGTCTGTAATGAGAGGCCATTAATCCTGCTCTTGGCCCATAATATGACCTATCACTAATGAAAACAAAAGATAAAAGGTAACAGTTCAAGTTATGGACGACAAACAGACAGAACAAATGTGGAGTGCACTAGCTTAGTTTTTTTCTCATTGGTACTGATGAAAACTTGCAAGTTTGCTTCCACACGGAAGTTGGTGGTAAAAACTAACTACTAAAAGTAAAATTGTAAGTGAGGGGGAAAAGCATGCTTTCTGTGCCTGAAATACCTCAGAGACCTGTTTCGTAGTTAGGAATAACATTTTTCAGATACTGTTAGTCCTTAATTTGTTACACCTAGACAGAAAAAGAAGAAAAAGTCATTGCTTTAATAGCTTAAGAGAAACATGAAGAGGGTTCCTGCAAAACCGAAAATTACTCAATCTTTTCCTACAACCCCTAGGAAATAGCTGAAGGTTGTGATACTGGTCATTTGTCACTACATAGTTATTTTGAAAGGTTAAAATTACAAATTGAACAGCTTTCAGAAGGTTTCTCGACATGCTGTAACATTCAAAACATACTGCATGTCAATAGAAAGACAACTTTATCATTTGATGGAAGTATATAAATCAAATAAAAAAGCTTATTTTGTTGTCAGTGATTCCTGTGTTTGGAGTCTAACAAGACTATTTTCTGTTGCCCCCCCTTGCAGTGGTGATTTATTCTACATTTAAGTACAGAGGTTTGAAACAACATTTTTCATCTACAGCAAAAATATAATCATATTTAGATTCTCTTGTACTCTCTGTATAATTATGTCCTTATCCTTTTGTAAAACTAATAGGAGATGAGTTCTATAGCTTTTATTGTAGACTGTATTGGGACAGCAGAGTACTAAGTTGTCATTCTTTCACACTAGAAAAGTCCTGAAAGTCTACAGCAGAATTGTATTTGTTCTGCCTGTTCTGAGGGCAAAAAAAAAGTTTCTCAGTTCACCTGTTCTGGCTCCCTTTCTTAAAAACCTGCATGAAGTGTGGTATCCATTTGTTGTTTGTTTAACTCTTTAGGGAATTGAATATCGCAGTTTGTAAAAATGGAAAAAATGAATAGTGCTTTTAAGAAACACAAAGTTTGGCAAAACACTCCAAGCTTGTACAGGTATTGAGCATGAGTGTCGTTTGAGGAATCTGTGGAATCTAGTACCACACGGTGTTAGTAAATTGGAAGAAATGAGTTGTGCTTTTACAAAATACAGTGTTTGGCAAAGAACTTATTGTTTGTATGATATCAAGCATGAATTCTCTTTTGCTTCATTTATGAATCTATTAAAATTATTGTTGATGAGAATTATGTCAATATTTGTGGCATTTTAAAAGCTTATTTACATAAGCAGCAACAGCAGAAAGATTTATATTGCTATTTAGAATATACAAAATTGAAGTTTAGATTGTGTGTAACATCAGTATTGGGATTCTTTCTTCTTTTTAAACTCAGGACAAATACCATGTTTATCTATTCGCATGTATTTATCCAGGCTGTTCTTTAACAAGATAATATGTCCTTTTCAGAATGTACCTCCCAACTTGTTTGCTTAGACTTAAATGAAAGTCAGCTTGGCAGGAAGCTGGTTGGACTCACACCCAAAATTTCACTAGCTGTGACTTTTTTCATGTTTTTGGCTTTCAGTTTTTGACTTTTACAAATTGAATATATATATTTTTCATTTTGTTTTTTCAGGTAGTGTGTACTTTCTTTTAAATCAGTGTGTTTGGAGAATTCCCTCGCTCTTGGAGTGCTGTTATTTCAAAGCTATCTCATTCCTTTTCTCAGTAGAAGAAGTTGGAAGATGGCTTTGATGCATGCACGTACATGCACACACGCACACACACACATACACGCACGTGGAGTTGGATTTTACTTCAAAGGGTGCTGACTTCACAAGTGACTAGAAAAGTCAGTCTAAACTTTTATCTTCATTTGTATTTAGTGAATATTTTATCATGCTGTTGTTGCTAGCAAAGGCTGAGCTTGGATTCCTGTGTGAAGGCATGAAGGTGATGGAGTTGTCTTTCATTTTTTATTTATTTAATTCTACCTGCAGCACTCCTTTATCTTATCTCTATTTATAGGTGTTTGTTTGAAGGGCTTTGTAAAATTAGCCTGAATGCTGATTGATATTCTCTTTACTGTTTGTCTTAAGCTTTTCTTTTTTCAGGAAATTAGATGAACCTATTTAATGGTAAAGAATGAAGATTTCATTGTTTGTTTTCATTTTTTTTTTTTAGGTCAAGACATGAATGTAGATTCTGAAATTCTTAGTCCCTTTTGTCTTGGCTACAGTTGTCTTACAGGTCCTTAGACCCGAACTAAAAAGTGCAGTTCTGAGATAAAACTCTACATGTGCTTTGACTGTGCCAGTGAACTCCATCTGTCTCTGTGACAGCTAGAGAATATTTTTATCACTCATTTTGTTTATTTATATTAAATGAAAAACTCAATTTTGTATAAGTTTTTTTTATATATATATCCCTTATACCTGAAGTAATATACAAAGTTTTAAGTGTAGTTAGTATGCAAATTGTGTGTTTCCCTCTTGCACACATATATAAAGCTCACGCTCTAACAAGCTCTCCTTTAAAAGCAGCAAAGCAGCCTCAGCAGTGAGAGCCCCAGGTCCCAACGCGGTGCGCTCACTGCTGCACTGGCAGCAGCGTGGGGAGAATCTGCGGCCCCAGCAGGCTGGGACCAAGCTTTTACAGAAATATAATATTGTATCTTATGAGGTACAGGGATCGCATAGCAAGGGCACTGATCATGCTACAGCTATCTTCAGATATGTGACTTCCCTCCTGCCAGACAAGCTACCAAATGACTTCAAGATTTGGGACTGGCTCTCAGATAGGAATGTTACAGCTGTGTATTAAGAATGTTCCCTTGGAAAAAAAATGCTCATGAAAGCACCATGTGAGTGCAAATGTAAATAGCATATTCTAAATGTAGATTTTTTTTTTTCTGGCTTAATTAATTATTTATCTTTACAGGATGCTTGTTCTATAAAGTTGCAAACCTGCTAAAGGGTGTGTCACGATCTGGTAGCAGGTCACTTTAGCAAACAATATTGCTGTGACCATTGTAATAGAGTGTAAGCCTTGTGCCTTTTTAAGGGCTATGCTGTATTAAATGTAACAGAGCAATTTTAGCTCAAAAAAGTGTTTCAAGAGATGCTTGAGTATGGATAAGAATTCTATAATTTTTAAGAGCTTGTTGTCATACTCATGTGGATGAACACTGAGCTACTTAACTACGTAGGTTGTTGTTCCTGTTGCTATGGTGAATGCAGTCCTAGAAAATTACAGTCTTGGAAGTGAAATCAAGAACTATTTAGTTCAAAGGTTTAGGAACTTGGGAATCTTTGCTTTTTAAAAGGTGATGAGATCCAGTTCTCACTCTGGTTACTACGGCTGCCACTGTCACCTGTTAGAAGTTGGTGCAAGCTTATTTTACTCTGGTTTCTTTTCAACTGTAACTATGTATTTGATTATTTTCAGCACACCTGAAATAGAATTGAAAAAAGAAAAAAAAAAAAAGCTATACCTACTATACCCAAACCTAAAGAATTAGCACACATGTGATTATGAAACAATTATTTGGGCAGTGTCTTGAATTAGTCTAAATCAAATTTTGCTGTGTATTTTTTCACAATGAAGTTGTTTAAAGTAGTTGCATTTTGTTAGCACAGATAAGGAATATACTGGTATGTTCCTCTTGGAATCTCTTCCCTGTTGTTTTCTAGTCTTGCTGAGTTCAATACAAAACTCAGTTTTGAAGCACACGGTTCATGGACTTGTGAACAAGTGTGCATGGCTTGCTATGGCAAAGACGCTAGCACTTCTGTGCTATCAACATACCGTGGGTTATTGCTGTGCCATGTGAATGTGCTTCCTTCATAGGTCTGGTAGCTCTTATAGAGATCAGAGAGCTAGACTCCAAATTACCAATAGTTTATTTGTAGAATAAGAAGGGATGCCTTTGTGTGGAAGCGATATAATTCATCTCTAAAATATATCAGACTTTTATAAATTGGCTGAAATTATTGATTGGTGTTTGGATCGATGTCAGATCTGTACTTTAGGAGGAAAGTATTTCACAAGTTAAGTTTTTGAGGTATGGCTCAGCATCATTTGAGGTATATGGGTGTTTACAAAACTATATTGAATAGGCAGCTTCAGTAGTTAAAGATAGAATTTCCAGGGTGTGAATGAATTCTTAAGGGAGCAACAGCTCTGGAAACTGATTTATGAAAGACACTTTATTTGGAAGAGATTTATTTTATGCTTCTCAAATTTGCAAGATGCCCTACTCATTGCATTAGATGGTGCTTTCTAGGAGGCATTCCTCATGCTTTTGTTACGTGCTCTTTTGCACAACATAAAAGGAGATCCTCCGTTTCATGTGCTCTGTGGAGTTCCTTTCATCCTTCAAAGTAATGTTACTTAGCCTATGACGTAATTGCCTGTATGAGCTTGCTTTTGGACTGTTAGGCTAATTATTGTTTTTGTTGGCAGGGGTACAGTGTTTGCACATTTACTGGATGTCACTGATTGATAATGAAGTAAATAACTGAAGAATTTTATCATTTTCTTTATTTTTCACCCTTCTTTTTCTTCTAGGTTCATTGCTAAACCATGTGCCTTAGGCCTTAAAGTCCAAGCCAATGGACCACAGAAAGCTCAGCCCAATGCTATTCTGGAAAAAGTTTTCACAGCCATTACAAAGGTACTCGCCTAAGATATTTACCTTCTAAAATGGGACATAGGTCTGAACAAAATAAGGCTACCTACTAAACATTCTGCTGCATTTACACAGCTCAAATCAGAGTATGGAAATGTCAAGATTGTGTTTGGCATGCTAGCCTGGGCAGTTGCAGTTAAAATCTCCTATAAGATTTTAATCAAAAAAGCTGTTAGAGAAGCACTTCATAGGTGTCATACAGCCACTCACTTTTTTATTCCCTCTTTTAGAAATGTCATCAAAATCATTGTGTTTTGAATGAAGAGCAAGTTATGCGCCAATAAGATTGGCCTTGCTGTGTTTTCTGCGAAGCTTTCAAACCACTTCAAGGGGAACTGCTTGAATGCAGGGCAGTGGTTGTTTGCTGACATTCTAGCTGATTGTACTGTGAGAAATGCCATTCGAAATGGGGGAAAAGCTAGAAAAATGGGCATTTTGACTGAATAGTGTCTTAGAGCTTGCAGTCTTTTCTGTAGAAAATGGCAGTTTTTCCCTGCTGCCTGTGTCTTGTTCTCTGCAAGTGTCACTGTTTGGATCATAAACTAAACTTTTACAGTGTTATCCTGATAGGGCTTGTGAGGCAGTTGGTGCTTCCCCATAGTATTGAGAAGGGAGAGTAGGACAGTGGGTCATGGGTCCTTTTTGCTGCTCTTCAAGACCTCAGCAGGCAGCATCTCTGGCACAAAGGCCTGCTGAAGCCTGAATGCTTCAACCACTGCTCCTTCCCACCTCAAATTCAGGCAGAAGCTGAACACATCACA
The DNA here is from genome assembly GCF_000705375.1 of Tinamus guttatus. The sequence goes on along the minus strand of NW_010577202.1, from coordinate 246,212 downwards.
ATGAAGTCATTAGCCTAGAGTTTTGGAGGAGCGTTAAAATCACAGAGGGCAAAATTGGTTTCAGGTACAGTGCAATATGCCGCAGACGGTGCTCTCTTACTTACATGCCCATCCAGGGCAACTTTAGTGCTTGCCTTCTGCCCTCTCTCTGGTGATCCTGATCTCTCCCAGATTCAGCTGGAGAAAGAATGAAAATTTATTTCTCCTTGTGGAATCTACTAGTCCTGTAGAGAGTGTGTCTGAAGTCTCTAACTCCTGTGAGTTGTGTCATGAGTTACCCCCAACCACAGCAAGGAGGGGAGTGGGGAGAACTTCAAAGGAAAGCAGATTGTTTCTTGCAAGAGGTGGCTGAAGTGTTTGGTAGCCATTGCCAAAAGAAACTGGCCAGTTTAGCTAGCAGCTGTATTTTGAGTCATGTGCAACACTTTCTGTCTAGTTAAGCTCCCAATAGCCACACCAGTTATTTATCTAAAGTCAGTGAGGGTGACTTTTCTTCATATTTCTTTGAAAAACAAATAAAACTAAATAGTTTGATAAACTAAATAGTTTTGATAAGCTAAAAATAATAATAGTTTTGATAAACTAAAAATATTTTCATGAGAAGGGAAGGGAAATACTTTCCCCTTTTCCTATCTGACCATTTTCCCTTCTTTTGCTGTCTTCTTCCCTGGAGACTGATATATTGTGTTTCAGCCGGAAGAACATTTTTGCTATAAATTTATTAATCCATAGATACTTAGGATGTTATAGAAAGAAAACTTATAGCAATGTCATTATTGTGGCAACAATCTCAGTCACTATATCTAACTGGTTTACAGAAATAAACCGAATCCTCCAGAAAATGTGTCCAAGGATGTTTCCTGTTTCTTTGAAAAATGCAAGCAGAATAAGCAGCTAAATAATGCTCATAAGATATTGAATATGCAGAACTGCTGTGTGATTGGAAATGTGGCCTGTACCATTCCTCTCTGCCCAGTACTCAAATCAAGGATAGTTTAATTTTCTTACTGTACCTCGGCACTAATTTGCAGAGTACTGCTGTTCTCAGGGAATGAGAGTTCCACTCACTGCTCTTGAGAATAACTCTGTACAGCTAATTTTACAGGAAAAAAAGTCAGCCTCTCTGTTGCCAAGGTGATTTTCCTTTTGAAGTTGTCACTTTGTTTAATAACCTCATTCTGTAACATTCCCATGCAGAAACATGGGATATAACCTCTTCTTTCCGTGCCAGTCAAACAATCTTCACTACTGTATCTGTCAACAGAACAAAAACACCTATGCAGGAGGGTGGAACAGAGAGCACCCATGTGTGTGGTGGGGGTTGTAAACCCTATTGCTTGAGATATGTATGGCATTTAATCCCTACTTATCACTTCTTTGCAAGTTTCATGCAAGTTCTGTTCTCTGTTATCCCATGTAAATCTCTTGTTACGATTAGCCAGTCATACGGTATTGCAGCATATGTAATCCTTATATGTTAATAGTAGTCACCATATATATATTTTGATATGGGTTATTCAGCAGTGTTCTGTGAAAATCACTTCATTTCTCTGTAACAATGTATCTCACAGGCAACGCAGAGTCATAGCAGACCTTTACTGTGGTTCTAAATTTAAAGTGGAGTTATTTCGACTAGCGAAAGCAATAATTCTTGTCATTCTTTGTTCTGTAGCATCCAGATGAGAAGAGGCTGGAGGGTCTCTCCAAGCAGTTGGACTGGGATGTGCGCAGTATTCAGCGTTGGTTTCGACAAAGACGCAACCAGGAAAAGCCCAGTACTCTTACGAAGTTCTGTGAGAGCATGTAAGGATTTGCATTCTTTTTCTGAGTGTTTTTGACCCTGTGTCCTCATCAGTTCTTCCCTTTGCCCCTAACAGGTATTTTTGTGTTTCAGTTTAAAAATAATGGTAGAAATTGCTAAAAAAGAAAAAAAAAAATTCTTTCTCCTGAAGAATTCAAAAGAAATCCAGGTGATTGTGGTTTTATTGTTAGGGTACCAGCCTGATATTTTGAGGAAAACCAGCCTGAAATAACAGTGGGAAACTGTCTATACATCATAATTTTCAACTGCGCAATTTGAGACATCTGAAATGGAAGAATAAAGATAAAAGCCAGCTGGGCTGGTTTTTAAATCCCTTCCTTGTTTTTCTCCTAGGTTTTATCCCCTTTAATAGCTCCTTTCCTTGGTTGCACTTTATTCTGAGAAGCTAAAACACTCTCACTTTCTTTAGGTAGTTATTTTTCACCTGCCACTTCCAAGAAATCTTTTCCCACACCCAGGGTGAGGGTGATTTTAAAACTTGATATTTACATGTATACTTTTTCTCGTTAAGCTGTTTTTAGAATATGAATTACATTTCCATGCCAACCAGATTTAACACATTAATACTTAATTTGCATTGAAGGAGAGCATGGAAAATTTGATCTACTTAATATTTTAACAAGTTTTTATTAATTGGGAACTGATAAACATTGAATTCATAGCAAAACACAAATAGCTTTTTCCCCCCCCCTTTTTTTTTTCTTTTTTTCTCCTGAAAGTCCCATTAAATTAGGACTCGGCCCTCTGATATAGCTGTAATGTTGTTCGTTTGATGTGGAAGGTCATTTAAGGCAAGATTTACATGCTCCAAATCAAGGGACTTGGCAAATACTGTGGAGGCTATAAACAAGCATTGGCTTTATCACACCCAGCTGGTCAAGTAGTCCTGTTATTGCTGGCTTAAAACTCTTAAATATTTTTCTTTCCCCCGCCCCCCCCCCCTTTTTTTTTTTTTTTTTTTTTTTTTTAACTTGGAAAAGAGATATTGGCTAGAAATGTCAGCAAACAATGAGGAAGTCTTATTTAAAATAAGAACTAAATATTAGCTATTTTTAATCTTGTTTTATGTTTTTATCGATTCTTAATGATTACTAAATGCTTTCATTAAGAAATTGCAAGTAAAGAAATCCCAGAGATCCTATGGACTAACAGGTATATATTTTATGATATCCTGTTGCACCATTCATACAGATTTTCTGAGTATATTTCATACTTGTCCTTTATATAGATTCCCTAAGTGTTTCCTTAACCATTATGTTCCTGTAGAGCCATACAGAAAGGTCAATAATCTTTAATTTTCTAAAGCCAAGCCACAGAGGAAACATTATTCTGGTAGCAATTGTTATTTATATTCAACTAAGGGTGGAATAGGGGCACAATTAGAGGTGTTACTGTTAAGCATATTTTCCCTTTGGCATGGAGAATTACAGTGTGCTTTTCCTATTAAAACCAGATAAATTGTCTAAGTGTAATTGTCCTTTAATAAACAGAGAAATTTGATTTCAGAACTCTTAATTCCTTTCCTTGGTATTTACAGCTAAAAACCCTCTATTTAATATTTAATAAAGCCAGGGAGATTAAGATTATGGAGAAACCCAGTCTTCCTGTTGCTAGCAGCTGGAGATTCTGGGGTTACTTGCTGTTTTTGATATCAGGAAGGAACAACAATCTTAATGAATTTTCTACAAGGGTGGTAACTGTTAATGTATGTGCTTGTCTGCTTAACTTGTCAGAAAGGCAATGGAATCAGGAAAAAAAAAAGAAGTCCGAGTTTTTAGATCTGGCATGTTTTGGAGGTCTCTCTGGCTCTGAATGTTGGGTCAAAGATTTCCCTTTCTTACTTCAGTGGCACCACGTTTGTGCTGACCTGAGCTGGGCTCCAAACTCCCTGCTGAGCTCCTGAGGGCCGCACTGCTGTGTCTCTCTTGCCGAGTTCAGCGTGGAGAGTTGCGTGCAGAGACCAGCTGGGGAAAAAACTCATCTCTGCCCGCAGTTCCCTCAGGGAAGTTGTGTGTGCTGAGTTTGCTCGCTGGAGACATACATTATGGAAAACCTGTGTGGATAAGAGCTATGAACACAGATTGAAAAGTGGGGTCAAGCTGTAACAAATACGTGGTTAATCTATGCTGGCAGATTTAAGTGCTTGCTTTATTTAGAGAGTACCATTGGGCATTGCTGCAGCGTGTGTGCTTAATGGTAACGATAACACTGCAGCTCCAGAAAGAAGCGAGGTGACCCAGTTAAGTGGGTGTTCACATCCTCTGCACTTGTGGTTCTCGGAGCTCGGTGAGAGCTGCCTCTGAGCTCCAGATGTCCTGGTTGCTGCAGGAACATGTTACTGTGCTGCTAGGTGTGCACCACTCTCAAAGCCACCCTGCAGTGCAGTGTTTGCCACCAGGCATCCCTGGCATGCATTTTGGATATAGCTGCTGACAGCTAGTTGAAATGGCATTGGGAAGTCAGGGATATCCCCTGTGTGCATGTTAAAGGGCTGTCTAGTTAAGTCCATATGCATCTACTTTGAGGCACTAAGTGCAGTGCTTCAATTCAGTATGTTTGGAATAAAGAAAATGTGACAGAACCCAGAGCAAATGTGGAACTGCATTAAGAGTCCCAACTTAAAAAGGAAACAATTCATTTTACTGCCAGCAAGGTGTTCCTGAGGTCCAGAATGTTTTCCATGATGCCAAAGAGAAGGCAGCTCTGCAAGAGTTAATGAGTTAAAGTTGCTGTATTTTTCTTGCCAAATGGATAGTTAGGTTATTATGTAAGGTAGGTGAGCTTCAATAGGATAAAAGCTGAGAGTAAACCTCAGCGATTAGTTAACTTGATTGGGATGAATGACACCCAGCATCCAGGTTTTTTTTTTTTTTTTTTTGTCCATATGTGAAAACATGGAAGTCTGTAGACTGAAGAGCAAAAGATTTGTTTTCAAAAAATCAGGGTGCATCTTCATTGCTTTTTTCTTTGCCCCAAGGGTTCTTGTTCCCCTTCACACAGTCCGCACTTCACAAATACTGATTTGCTGTTGGGCTCGGCTCCCTTCCACAGTGATGCCGCTCCTTTCTGTCAAAAGGGAATGAGGATGCTATCGAAAGGATAATTTATTCCAGGGTCTGCTCCAGACAGGTGATATAGATACAGAGCTTGCCAAATGTGACTTTTCAAGCTGGGACAGTCTTATTATTTGAGCAGGGCTAGTGCTGCCACATTTTGTCATAAGGCAAGCAAAAGATGCTTGGTGTCAGGCTATAAAAATGTCAATCTGGTAAGCAGCAGTACAGTCCTCTCCGTTTTTGAGAAACCTTAATCTTTCTTGGAGAGGGAGGGTGAGAGTGAGATAACAGAAGATCCTGTGTTTTGGAGCTATGAGAATGATTCCTATGGATATAAAGGAGAGCCTGGGCACAAGCTAGCCAGAATTTTGACCTTGAGAGACCAAACTAGTTGGTCTCTTGCAACCTTAAACTTTACAAAATGTTTGGGAGAAGATCAACATGTCAGATGATACAGACTTAAAGACAGTGTAACGCAGGGGGACAATGACAAAGGTAAGGATGTTAGAGCAGCCTTGGACGGGAATCAACCTGGCCTGGTCAAGTCTGTGGAGTGAGACTGTGTGACCACTGAACTCCTCAGTGTAGTGGTGTGGTGAGCAGACTGAACTCTGCTAGTTTTAAATAAAAGAATTTAATTAGTGTAACGTGAAAAATATAGTGAGGATGGTGCAGGAGAAGAAAAAGGAGGGAGAGGGTCAAGCACAAAATAAAAGCATGCAGGAATCTTAAGCTGTATAGTGAAAATAAAGGTAGGAGAACAGCAGAAATTGCCTATCTCAGTGTTAAGAATCAGGAGATATTCAATGAAAATACATATATTCAAATCTGAATATTCAAAATAGTTTTTCATATCGTAAGTAATTAAACAGGAGTTTCCTATTTCTTTCATAAAAGTTATTGTCCTGCTGGGGCAGTAATTCAGCAGTAATCTCTCATTAGAGAGAGATTTGTCTTTCCTTGGACAACCAAGTACCAGTATTGTGGTGACAAATAGATTATATCC